>CM042202.1:1809983-1949238 GCA_023539305.1 Ilex asprella | reverse complement strand
GGTAAGGTTGCTATGGGGTCGAAATGGTGAATGGAGGTGAGTGGAGGTCTGGGAAGAGGAAGGGTCTTTTGGGTTTTTTGAGTTTGAGAGTGTTTTGAAAATTTTGAACTGAGGAAGACGACGCTGGTTTTTATAGTCTGATAGTACCGTAAGAACGTGATTCACCGTTCGAACGCCAATGAGCCAGTCAGTTTCGTTCAAACGTGGAGTGGCGTTCGAACGTTGAACCAAAACTCAAAAAATTTTCTATGCTATATACAACTGAACTATAGGAACAAAACACTAAGTTTTTAATCCAAATTTCCTGGCGTCTCAAGAATGATCCCTACCCACACTTAAAGTTGGCATTTTTGGACATTTCTTTACTTAGCCCAAAAATTTGGTCAAAAATTTATGCAAAAATAAAAGCATGCACAAAATGAAGTAAAAAAAAAAACTTCACACTTACTCACAAGTAATTCGGACCGTTGGCTTTCATTCCCCAAAAACAAATACAATACAATTTTCCACAGCTTTGGTTAGGAAACAATTTAATCCGAGTCATCTTCTGTGTAATTCGAACAACTAGTGACTCTTCCAATCTCCTATCGCACAAATCGGTTAAGCATAGCACCAGAATAGGATGACGTGTCAGGATAATCCTTACTCTGCCCATTCACTATCCAGTCTAATCGATCGAGTGCACGACCGGAGATTGGTTCAGAGCACTGATTGTATCTTTTCTCATGAAATACCCGGCCACACTGTTTACAAGCACCAAGTCTCTTGGCCCGTCGGCGTTTAACATAAGTGTTCTGCCACGGAGTGGTTTTGCTTGCTGTTCTCGGATCTCATTTTTCCTTACCAGCCTTGCTTTTCTCATAATCACATTATGCACATCTGCTGGAAAATTGCGTAGAGCTCCTAAACTAAACCAAAAAAGTTTAACATCCATGATTCCTAGACTCACTATCTGGTTCTTTAACGTCTACCAGTCACAAAGACAAATTAAACTGGCTCACAGACATGATCATCACAGTACATAGAACTACAACAATAATAACAAAAAATTTAAAAATTTTACAGGCAATGACACAAAATATGAACTTTAGTTCTCACCCCCTACCTAAACAGAACATTGTCCCCAATGTTTCGAATTTACCAGTTGAAGATCTTGGAGATGAAGCTGAAAGGTGCAGACCCATTTCCTTTGCCAAACCCTACAAACCAGTTAAAGATCTTTCAGATAATCTGGATTTCGGATCAACAAAAAATCCTTGTGTGTGAGTGCGAATAAAAGCAAGAGTGCCATAAGCAAATATAACAGTAAAATATAAAGCATGTAACAAAAGATGGTGTTTATGGAATGGATGGTCATGGGGTTGGGGTGTGGATCTGGTTACAGAAAGCAGTGAGACGAAGACGAAAGAAGAAGAAAGAAACGAAAAGGAAAGAAAAGAGGGGGGTCAAAAAGCGATGATCGTGGGAAAAGAGCGAAAAGAGAGAGCCTTATAAAGGCGTCTTTGCGGATCGATTTTCTTCCTGATCCGAACCTTTTGAGTGTCGGCAGGTGCGAATTTCGGAGGAATATCCTGGTTCCATTAAAATGATAGTTTTCACATTTTTAACAGAATCCTCCAAGATTGGTTTTAACTTCCGCAAATCATACTTTCGAAAAAGTGAGATTTTCCACCCGGATCTATTTTTGCTTTGTCAACTTCCATGCCCTCTGACGAAATTACCATTGTGAGAGGTTTCAATTCAGGCTTTGGTGGCTTGTCACTTAACAAGGTTTGCTTTATGCCACTTGGTGAAGTTTCCTTGAATTTGGGTGCCCTTATCTCAACAGCATGAGTAGGGCAACTGGGTGAATTTGGGTTATCATTTTTTAAGTCACCTATACTTAATTCTAGCAGACATGATTCAACAGATTCCTCACAGAAGGTTCGATTCACATGTGCATGAACCAATGACTCAATGGAATTCAATTCTTCCAATTCCTTTTCTTCTCCTAGATGTTTGGCAATCTTGAAAGTATTCAGCTCCAGAGTTATATTCCCAAAAGTTAATTTTATTACTCCGTTCCTGCAATTGATCAGAGCATTAGAAGTTGCTAGGAAGGGTCGACCAAGAATAATGGGAATTTGATCATCAGGATGTAATGTTGGCTGAGTATCTAGAACAATGAAGTCAACAGGGAAGACAAAGCTATTTACTTGGACAAGTACATCTTCAGCAATGCCCCTAGGGATTTTGACAGATCTATCGGCCAACTGGAGTGTGACACAAGTGGGTTTGAGTTCACCCAGACCCAATTGTTGATAGACAGAGAAGGGTAGCAAATTCACACTGGCTCCGAGGTCCAACAGTGCTTGTTCGATTTTGAAATCTACAATGACACATGATACAGTTGGACATCCAGGATCCTTGTATTGTGGAGGGGTTTTGCATTGAAGCAGAGCACTGGCTTGTTCTGTCAGGAATGCTCTTTTTGGACATTCTGGCTTCTCTTGACTGTGCACAAGTCTTTTAGAAACTTGGCATATGATGGGACTTGTTGAATTGCTTCCAGAAATGAGATATTGATTTTTACTTGCTTAAAAAGCTTGTAAATTTCATCTTGATTATTCACCTTCTGTTTGAGTTTTAGTCTATGAGGGAAGGGAGCAGGAATAGAACATAAGGGTTCTTCTTCCTTTGATGGCTCTGGTTCTTGTTCACTCATTGGTTCTTTTTCAATCACGAGGTCAAGCTCAATTGGTTCAGGCTCAACTGGTGACTCGATTTAGATTGACTCAGATCTTAGCTTTGGAATTAGCATGTCTCTTACGGTTTTGTCAATCACCTTGCCATTTCTTAGTGTAGTGACATCTTGAGCTTGATCTTGTGGGGGTTTTGGTTGGGCAGGGAATTTGCCCTTCTCATGTGTAACTATGGATTGAGTCAACTTTTGAATGTGACTTTTGAGATCTTCGAAGGATTGAGTGGTTTGTGTTTTGAAATCAGTGAAGGATTGGGTGGACTGGACATTGAAGTTCATTTGGGTTTACATGAACTGATTTAATGTATCTTCAAGGTTCCTCTTGTGTGGTGGTTGGTATGGTTGATATGCAGGAGGCCCTTGTGGTGGTGGCTGTGGATTATGAGGTTGATTCATGGGAATTGGTTGTGTGTTCCTCCAAATGAAATTCGGGTGGTTTTGCCACCCTGGATTGTATGTTTCAGAGTATGGGTTGGAGTAGGGCTTGTTGAAATTGGAGATTGCATTTGTTTGTTCCAACAAGACTTCTTTGAATGCAGGGATAGTAGGACAGTCCCCAGTAGGATGTCTTGTCAATGCACAGATTCCACATACTTGTTCAGTGGGAGGGATGATATCTACCTGATGAATTTTTTTCATCTCTAAAGCTTCAAGCTTTCGAGACAAGGTGGACATTTTTGCTCTCAAGTCATCATCTTCTCTCAAGACATACTTTCCCCCTTGGGAAGTGGATGGTTTGGATTCAACACTGGTAGGAGCGGCTGAGTCCCACATCTGAGAGCTATCAGATATGGTGTCGAAAAAATTGAATGCCTCCTCTGGACTTTTACTCATGAATTCTCTTTGCGTCATCATTTCAACAAATTGACGCAGTCTAGTTGGTAAGGAATCATAGAAAAATCCCACTAGGGTCCAATTTTCAAAAGAGTGATGAGGGCAGGCTTGGAGCAGATCTTTGAATCTCTCCCAACTTTGATAAAAAGTTTCTCCTTCTTTGACCGAAAAATTCATGATTTTTCTTTTGAGTGTATTGGTCCTATGTAAGGGAAAAATTTTTCTGAAAAATTCGTTTTGGAAGGCTTGCCAGTTAGGCATGGAAGAAGCTTTTAAAGAATTTAGCCATTGTTTAGCTTTATCTTTTACAGAGAAAGGAAAAAGTTTCATCTTGGCCAGTTCAGAATTATCTTGGAATGTTTCACACACTTCCTCAAAATCTTTCATATGCAAGTATGGATTCTCTGTCTCTAATCCATGAAATTCAGGTAGTAACTGAGTTGTCCCCGGCTTTACAGTAAAAGGGGGGCATCTGGAGGGAATGCAAAATACGAGGGTGCACTATTTCTTGTGGGATTCAAGTAATCCCTCAAAGTTCGAGTGTTAGGCACTTCTTCCTCCCGTGGAGGCACGTCTCCATTTCTATCATTTTTGCCATGTTACTCTCACACAAGTCTGCTATTGATCTAGGTGAATTTGGTTCAGATTGGTTCACAGACCCTGAAGATTCCCTGGCAAATTGTTGTGGTTAGGAGCGTCCTCAGACATAAAATAAAATAAAAAGATACAAATTATTTACAGCAACCAAGAATATATACAGAAAGGAAAAGTCTTACCACTTTTTACCTTTTCAACACTTTTACCAAATATTTCCTGGCAACGGCGCCAAAAACTTGACTTGATCCGAAATGTGTACACCCAAGTGCAGGCGGTCAAGCTGTAGTAATAATCCGGTTTGAGTCCGGAGTCGAATCCACAGGGAATATGTTTAGGTGTTTTCAAAGTAAGTTGTGATGAAGACCAATTGATTGTAACCTTTTTGAGTTTTTGTGAGAAGTGGGTGGTTTCTTGATTAGAATATTAAATTCTTTTCAAGAGATTTTTTTTTCTAGACAAAATATAAGATTTTAATATAATTAAAGTTACTCTTTAGTTCGAGGTTCAGGATATGTAATGAATTATCCGGCGTATTACACTTATGCTTTGTAACTCAACTAACTCCCGTGTCAACAGTTAGTTATTTGGAAGATAATGATAGACTGGGTTAAAGCTCCATCCTTTTTATGAAGTGCAATGGTGGTAGAGATTGAGGAGTTTATCTTGAAGTTCTATCCCGGAGTATTTTTCTCACACAACAGATCTTTCTAGAAGGAGTCATCCATTTACCACAGAAAAGATCCCTTGGTTATACAAAATACTGGCCGAGGTTCTTTACTTTGAATCAATGAATCTCTCTAGAAGGAGTCATCCATTTACCATAGAAGTATCCATTGATTACACAAAGAACTAGCTAGGGTACTTTCCTTGAACCAACGGATCTTTCTATGTAGGAGTTATCCATTTACCATAGAAATATCCTTTGGTTGTGCAAGTTACCCTAACTTTGCTTAACTCATCCAATCTCCCACTAAGCAAGTAAATAAAGCATTGAAGTGTGAAAGAAATGCACAAGTATAATATCCGGATGGTCATTACATATTTATCACCTCTCCCTAAAGAGTAAATGAGGACTACTCACTCTTCTTGGCTTGGGTAAAGCTATAAAAGTGAATAGTACTCATCCCTCCAAGTAGAGGAACTCCGAAGTTGATCTTCAACGAAGAATGAGTGAATCACGTTCCACCCTTCTCGACTTTGGGAAAGCTCTAGAAAAGTGGAAGAGTTTCACTCCTCTAGGAAGAGGATGCTCAAGCAATGGAAGTGAAAGAAAGTAAAAGAAAGCTAGATCTTCAACAAAGAACGAGTGAATCACATTCCACCTTTCTTGGCTTTGGTAAAGCTCTAGAGAAGTGGAAGAGTTTCACTCCTCTAAGAAGAAGATGAGCTCAAATAAAGAAGGTGCAAGACTTAATGGAAAGCAAGAAAGTAAGAGCATTAATGTAAAAACAAGAACATAAAATGCAAAAGTTTAACAATACAAGTAGGGAATTGAACTTCCCAACTATAATAAAGATGAAGACAAGTAGGGAATTGAACTTCCCAACTATAATAAAGACTTGAATTAAAATAGCTAGAATGTAAAGACTTGAATGAAACACTAAAAATACATGTAAAGACTAGGTGTTCTTCAAGAGGAGGGCTCTTGATCTCTCTCCCCCCAAGTGTGTCTAAAGGCTCCCAAAAGGGGAGTATATATAGGCAAGGAAGAGCAAGGGAGGGGTGAAAGAACAGTGTTGGACGAGTCAAAGAGATAATCTGAAGTTCAGACAAAGAATCGGGCAAGTTGCAATCTGTCAGTGAGACCGTTCGAACGGTCCCTTCCGTTCGAACGTGAAGGCTTTTTTTTTTGTTCACGTGGGTTGAAGTCATCTCTGTCAGAGACATCCACCAACTCCCTGCAACTATCAGAGTCTTCAAGCACTCCAGATTCAGTCGATCATGGCACCCATGTGCCTAAGGGTCTTTCTTCTGGCTTGGGAGTCTGCACACGCGAAGTCTTCCAGTCAGCCTGATCGTGTCAGTGTTTCCAGTGTCGTTCGAACGTGGGATAGTTGTTCGAACATGATGATGCGTTCGAACGAGGCTTGGTGTTCGAACGTTAGGATTTAGCCTCCAGGGTCTGTCTGCAACACGCTTGGTCTTCGTTAAATTCAGGAAAAGGTTCGAACGATCCCTTCCGTTCGAACGTGAAGGCTGTCCTCCAAGCTTTTCCATTGTTTGATCCTTAAAGCACTGCAGTTACACTTAAATGTTGTATTTGTTATGCTTGACCCTTTTTTTCTCTCTTTAACACCTGAAACATCACCATTTGAACTCCATCAAAGTATAATTAGTCCAAAGGAGGCATAAGAAAATGTTATAATTGGGTGTCAATCAATCAGCTATCACTATTTGCTACAATAGATTAGGAACAATATCAGTTACGTAATATACTTCCTGAATCTAGCAATTGTTAATAATCTGATCAATTTAATAGGCCTGGATTTAATCAATCAAACCAAATATCAATAAAACAATTAAAACAGATTATCATGAATAGATTAATAAGAAAAGGAAGAAATAATGTTACTGAATTCATTAATCCATCAAATTGCACTGAAGGTTCGGAATCCCCTTGAACTGAATTGGAAAATCTAGCCTGACATACTTGAATAAGAAAAACCTAATAATTCATTCTTGTCTCCTTCTATTTTTTTCCTATTCCAACAACCTTAAAATAAAAATATAGAAAACATATCACACTCCTAAAACGTGTACAGCTCAAATCTCTACATTATATGTATTCCTTATCAAAACATATTGACAGAAATCGTGCTGAACTTGTGAGCTGTTTTCCTATCAGATAACGATTGAATCTTGATTTGGGGTCTTCATGAAAGTTGTAGCCCTCGATGTGTAGATAAATTTAGGATTTTTGAATGACCTGATTTGGACTTCAGAAATGTAAGTTATGACCCACTGAAATTTACTGGTTCGGACAAGAATCCAACTTCAATCATGATTTTGATTAGCTTTCCAAACCTTACTTAGAAATAATGTTTGGAGGCCCAAACGAACTCAAATTTTTTCAAAAAATACCTTTCTGAAAAGCTTAAGACGTCCTCTAAAAACTTCATGAAGACCACTTTCTCAGTATGAAATTCTAACGCCATCCAAATCTCAATTGAAGCTCCATAGATCGAGCTGCTTAAAAGCTGAAAATTGCACAATAATACTCCATATCTATTCTTTTACCTTCAATGCTTCCCTAATTCAATAAATATATTAATCATCTCACTTAAACAGAAAATATGTCATAAAAATAAATATAAAGGAATTAAAAATATTAAATATTATGCTCTTACCAAATTCCCCCACACTTAGTTTTTTACACGTCCTCGTGTAGACAAAAACTTAAAACCAAACAAAAGTTCACTTGAATCCATTCAACCAAAATTTCAAAGGTCTTAAGTTCATAGCTCATCCATGAAAATTACTACCTAACTGGCAGGAATTTGGTTAATATTTCATCAATCAATTCGCAACAGCAACCTTGTCATTTTTCACAAAACAATTTCAAAATTCAAGTGTATGCACACTAGTACCTTTCCTATGATCAACATGAATGCACAATTAAGTCCACATGGGAGAACAACTATGCACACCATTTCAAGGCTCGAAACATAGCTTTCCCACTATTACTTTTCACACAATTATTACTATTATTATTTTTATCTTTTTTCGTGAGTGCATTTTATGCTCCATCCCACTTTATGCATATGTTTATGAGTGAGTGTGTTTTACGCTCCATCTCAACCCACCACACGATTTACTTACTCTCTCTTTCTTTCATTCATTTCTTCCTCTTTGTTTGTGAGTGCATTTTATGCTCCATCTCACTTTATACATGTGTTTTATGAGTGAGTGCATTTTACGCTCCATCTCAATCCACCACATGATTTACTTACTCTCTCTTTTTTTTTTTCATTCATTTCTCTAACATAGTTCCATAATTAGAGAACAAAATGAGTTGTTAAGCAAGTTCTAAGTCTTGAAATCAATGCACATAGTAAGACACCCATACGACTTAGCTAATAAAGCATGTATCTCATACTCAAGCACTCATGCTCATAAAAACAAACCAGTTTACAACAGTTTAAGTGTGGATTGTGACTTGGTCATCATTATTTATCAATTAATTAAACATCAACCAAAACCTACAAGTCAGCATTAATTCGCACACATTCATTTGCAACCTTCAAGAGCTTAGCCAAATAAAATCCAAACAAAACCATCCAATTCCACACACAAACATTTATTTTTTTTTTATTTTAGATCCTCTCCCCCACACTTAAACTTTACATTGTCCACAATGTAAGTTAATTATGCAAAGAAGAAATGAAAAAAAGGAAAAAGAAAAAGGGAAAGAAACTCAAATCTGGTTTCTTGGGTTGCCTCCCAAGCAGCAAATTTATTTCACGTTGTTTGCCCGACAACTGGCTTCTCAATCTAAGTAAACTGGATCCTCCAAATCCACTACCTCAACATTCTCCACTTGAAATCCTTCATAAAAGGTTTAAGTCTATGACTATTCACCTTAAAAACTTTTACTATTCTTGGGCTTTGAATTTTCACTGCACCATGATGGAAAACATTAGTAATAACAAAAGGACCAATCCAACGGGAACGCAACTTACCTGGGAATAACTTAAGCCCTGAGTGGTAAAGTAGAACTTTTTGTCCAACAACAAAGTTCTTCCTAGAAATCTTCTTGTCATGAAAGGCCTTTGTCTTTTCCTTGTATATTTTGGAGCTCTCATATGCTTCATTTCTCAATTCTTCTAGCTCTTGTAATTGCAACTTCCTATGTTCTCCAGCCTTATCCATATCCATGTTGCATTGCTTGATCACCCAAAAAGCCTTGTGCTCTAATTCCACAGGAAGATGACATGGTTTGCCAAATACTAACCTATAAGGTGACATTCCAATAAGAGTCTTATATGTCGTCCTGTAGGCCCATAGTGCATCCTCCAACCTCAAACTCCAATCCTTCCTATTCGACTTGACTACTTTCTCCAAAATGGACTTGATCTAGCGATTGGACACCTCAGCTTGGCCATTGCTTTGTGGATGGTAAGATGTGGAAATCTTATGCACAACATTGTATTTCCTAAACATTGCCTTCAACATCCTATTGCAAATATGCATTCCTCTATTACTAATAATGGCCTTTGGAGTTCCAAACCTGACCAATATATTAGATTTCACAAAATCAGCAGCAACTTTAGAACTATCAGTCCTGGTGGCTTTAGCTTCCACCCACTTAGAAACATTATCAATAGCCAAATGTATGTAAGCATTAGCAAAAGATGAAAGAAACGGTCCCATAAAATCAATGCCCCAAACATTAAAAATCTCAACAATTAAAATAGGAGTCTGTGGCATTTAATTTCTAAGCGATATATTACCTGTCCTTTGACCATTTTCACAGGATTTACAAAACAGATAAGAGTCCTTAAATAAAGTTGGCCAATAAAAAGCACATTCTAAAACCCTACGAGTTGTTATTTTATGTCCAAAATGACCTCCACAAGCATAAGAATGACATAAGGTTAAAATAGATTAAAATTCATTTTCAGGCACACATTTTCTTATTACCTGATCAGCACAAAATTTCCATAAGTATGGGTCATCCCACACATAATATTTAGCATCACTTTTAAGCTTATCTTTTTGAGATTTAGAAAGAGTATCAGGAAGATGTCTACCCACTAAATAATTTGCAATATGCGCATACCAGGATAATTTCTTATCAACAGAAAATAATTGCTCATATGGAAAAGATTCTTACAGTGGCAGCTCATCTTCATCATGTATCAACCTGCTCAAATGATCTGCTACCACGTTTTCTGCTCCTTTCTTATTTTTTATCTCCAATTTAAATTCCTGTTACATCAAAGTCCACCTAATAATCTGAGGCTTGGATTCCTTCTTTGAAAGCAAATACCTAAGAGCAGCATGATCAAAATAAACCACAACTTTAGTACCAATAAAATAAGACCAAAATCTTTCTAAAGCAAAAACAACAGATAAAAGTTTTTTCTCAGTCGTATTGTAATTAATCTGAGCTGCATTTAAAGTCCTGGAGGCATAATAAATGGCATGAACAGCTTTGCCAGCTCTTTGTCCTAACACAGCTCTTACTGCATAATTACTTGCATCACACCTAATCTCAAATGGCAACTCCAAATTTGGCAGCTGTATCACTAGTGCTGAAGTTAGTAGCTTCTTCAATTTGTCAAATGTATCCTTACACTCTGCATCCAACTGAAATTGTACATCTTTTTGCAACAACTTACACAATGGTAATGCTATCTTTGAAAAATCCTTGATAAATCTACTATAAAAACCTACATGACCAAGAAAAGAACGAATTTACCGCACATTTGCAGGGTAAGGTAAAGTAGAAATAATATCTATCTTTGACTTATCTACCTCTATTCTTTTGGTTGAAACAACATGCCCAAGAACTATAACTTGTTCTACCATGAAATGACACTTCTCCCAGTTAAGAACAAGATTAGTTTCTAAACATCGATCAAGTACATGAGTCAAATTATCTAAGCATGCATCCAAAGAATCACCATATATTGTGAAATCATCCATAAACACCTCGATGCAACTCTCTAGAAGATCATAAAATATACTTACCATATATCGCTGAAAAGTCTGTGGTGCATTACAAAGTCCAAATGGCATTCTACGGTAAGCAAATGCACCAAATGGACAAGTGAAAGTTGTCTTTTCCTAATCTTCTAGTGCAATCACAATCCAGTTATAACCTGAAAAATCATCTAGAAAACAATAATAAGTATGACCAGCTAATCTCTCTAACATCTTATCAATAAAAGAAAGAGGAAAATGATCTTTCCGGGTTACAAAATTCAATTTCATGTAGTCAATACCAACTCTCCAACCTGTTTGCACACATGTGGGTACCAACTCATTATTATCATTCTGAATTACTGTAACACCAAATTTCTTTGGAACAACCTGCGCTGGGCTTATCCATTGGCTATCTGAAATTTGGTAAATGATACCTGCATCAAGTAACTTCAAAACCTCCATCATAGGTGTATTCAATATGCGCTGAGCTTCCCTAGTTGGTTTAGCTTCTACTTTTAACAGAATGCGGTGCGTACACACAGCAAGGTTGATCCCTTTGATATCTGTAATCGTCCAACCAAAACCCACGGTATGCTCCCTTAGAACTGTTAATAGTTTATCCTCTTGTATTTTAGTCAAATTGCTAGCAATAATTACTGGCAGTGTATCATTCTCCCCTAAGTATGCATACTTCAAGTGAGATGGTAATGGTTTCAGTTCTACAATAGGGGTCTGCACAACAGAAGGCAAAAGTTTCTTGTGAGTAATAGGTAACTGAATGGAAGATACCGCATACTTATCTAAAATCATAGGCTAAGAATGTAATGCAGCTACAGTCTCCTTCAGATCTTGATCCTACTCAATTTCTTCTTCTTTCTCTAATTTTAAATTGTTGGTAATTGCATCCTCCAAATTTTCCTTACTTGTTTGCTCAAAAACTTCCTGCACTAAAGGGTTAATAACATCAACAACAAAAACATGATTGATATCACTAGGGTACCTCATGGCCTCATAAATGTTGAATTGAATCTTTTCACCATCAAATTCCCTGGTCAAGGTACCATTATGCACATCAATCATTGTCCTAGTTGTTTTCAAGAATGGTCTACCCAATAAAATATGTGCAGGATTAGGAGATGTATCATCATCCATATCCACAACGTAAAAATCCATAGGAAATATTAATTCATTCACCTGCACTAACACATCCACGATCACCCCTTCAGGATAAGCATTAGTACGATCAACCAACTGTATAATAACACCAGTATTTTTCAAAGAACCTATATTCAAAGAAGAATAAATAGATTGTGGCATGACATTAATAGAAGCTCCTAAATCTAACATGGCTCTTTCGAATCTAGTATTACCTATTCTACATGGAATGGTGAACATACTTGGATCTTTACACTTAGGGGGGGAGCTTTCTTTGAAGAACTGCTGACACATTCTCCCCCACACTTACCTTCTCATCATCTCTTAATTTCCGCTTGTTAATACATAATTCTTTCAAAAACTTTGCATACCTTGGCACTTGCTTAATTGCATCCAGCAAAGGAATATTTACCTCTACCTTGCGGAATGTCTCTAAAATTTCTTTCTCTTGCTACTCCTTCTTAGACCTTGCACATATATATATATGGAAAAGGTAGAGGGTTAGTCTTAACTTGAATAGAAAGATTATGAATTACCTTATATATTTCTGCCTCCTTCTTAGTCTCCTCTTCAACAACTACAATGGTGGATTTTGGTACTTCCAATTGTTTTCCACTCCTCAATTTTATAGGACTTACATTCTCTCTTTGATTAATAATAGTTTAAGAAGGTAACTTACCTGAGCCTTGAGAATCCAATCGACCAACTGTGGTGGCAAGCTGACTTACCTGATTCTCCAGATTATGTATGGAAGTCTTTGTTTCTTGTTGGAATTGTTGTGTATGGATCATGAAAGTTTTAAACATATCCTCAAGAGATGTTCCAAAATTAAAATAAGTCGCTTGCTTAGGTGGATACTATTGTTGAAACTGTTGAAAATCGGGTTGCTTATTTGGAAAAGCATTGTACATTGGATGCCTATTTCCTCCATAGCTCAAATTGGGATGATCTCTTCATCCTGGATTATAAGTATTAGAGTAGGGATCACATCGACACTGGGTTTGTCCTGGGAAATTTCCCACTGCATTAGCTTACTGAACAATTTCATCTTCTTGCAATGTTGGATAAGCATCTATATTATGTCCTAACAACGAACAAATTCCACACACTTTTGCTGTTTGCATGTTCCTTGTAGCCATTTGACGAACCATAGCAATTAAATTAGAAATTTGATGTTCAATGTTGGAAGTATTTACCTCATTCACCGTTTTATGTGTATGCGCCATTCTAGTTCCATACTGATGTGAGTTGGCTTCCATGTTTGAAATCAAATTCCTAGAAGCATCTAGGGTCTTATCAACCAATGCTCCTCCACTAGCAGCATCTATCATACTTCTATCCATTGGCAAAAGTCCCTCATAAAAATATTGAATTAAATATTGATCATCAATTTGGTGTGGTGGACTGCTCGAACATAACGTCTTGAACCTCTCCCAATACTCGAAAAGAGATTCTCCATTATACTGTCTGATGCTACATATTTCTTTCATTATATTAGCAGCTCTAGAAGCAAGAAAATATTTTTCCAAAAATAGCCTATTCATCTCATTCCATGTTTGGATCAATTCGGAAGGAATGCTATATAACCAATCCTTTGCCAGGTCTGCCAATGAGAATGGAAAAGACCTAAGCTTTATTTGCTCCTCTGTTATTCCTTGAGGCTTCATGCTAGAACATACCACGTGGAATTCTTTTAGATGCTTGTATGAATCTTCACCAGTAAGACCACGAAAGGTAGGCAAAAGAAGTATTAGTCCTGATTTCAATTCAAAAGCAACAGCTAAATCAGGATACTCAAGACACAATGGTTGTTGGTTTAGATTAGGAGTAGCCAACTCCTTCAAAGTCCTTGCAGGCCTATTGTTATTAGGATCAGCCATATCTTCCTATTCTGAATCACTGTATGACCTATTCGAAAGTAATTCAAGTGTTATGTTTAGGCTAGGTGATGCAACAATAGCATTTTCAGAATTTGTAGTTACAAGTCGAGCTTGTCGAGTCTCTTCTCTCAACTTTCGTGTCGTTTTCTCAATCTCTGGATCAAATCTTAATTCATTAGATTGAGAAGATCGAGTCATTAACCAAAAAGAAACAGAAAAATAAAAAAATAGGCAAAAATAAATCAAAAATAAATAACCAAAAACACAAAAGCCCAAAATCCTAGTAAACAATGAAATTTAGCCTCGAGAGGGAGGGGCTAGTGAATCCAAAAGGATTTACTAGTCTTGTGCAGATCGTCATTTCCTTCGAGACAAGTACTTGCTCATCACCTAATTCAATTGCAAATTTCCAAATGAACAGTACAACCTCGAAAAATCCACCGAAAACTTAAAAAAAATTGACAAACAGAAATTAAAACACTAATTGACCTAAAAGCAACGAATTAAAAATAACAAAACAGCCAGAATAATAAAATAAATAACATAAAATGCACCCCGGCAACGGCGCCAAATTTTGGAAGCATGTCGTTAACACTCCAAATATTTAACCTCACTTCTTAACACAATAAAAGAAAACAAACATAGTAGCTAGATGAGTAAGGGTCAAACCCATAGAGAGTGTTTAAAATTTTTTCTTTATTTATTTTGACCAATTCCAAACTGAAATTCAATTAATAACAAAACAATAAATTGGGGGGTTGGAATTAGGATCAACTAATTATGATTACAAATTAAATTAATAACTGAAATCAAAGAATTAAAACTTCAGTTCTTCGGTTCAATCTTACCCTTGCAGTTAATGGAACAATCAATCAACTATAACATTATTCTACCCGTCAATGAATCTAATAATCCTAGATAAGCTTTGCTACCGAGAACCCCCCTTAATTTCTCACTAATGAAACAAGCTCTTCAATAGATTCTAACCATTAGACAATTTAAAACAAGTCCTCTAAGTTTAATATAATGGCAACATTAATATCAAGGAAATTAGATTATTCTAAGCAACAATCACACAAGTTTGGACTGTTTAACTTTAATCAAGAAAATCCAAGCAATAAACAAAAGTTTGTCCACAATCATCTATCACTATTTGCTACAATAGATTAGGAACAATATCAGTTACGTAATATACTTCCTGAATCTAGCAATCAATAATAATCTGATCAATTTTATAGGCCTTGATTAAATCAATCAAACCAAATATCAATAAAACAATTAAAACAGATTGTCATGAATAGATTCATAAGAAAAGGAAGAAATAATGTTACTGAATTGATTAAGCTGTCAAACTGCACTGAAGGTTGGAAATCCCCATGAACTGAATTGGAAAATCTTGCCTGGTATACTTGAATAAGAAAACCCTAATAATTCCTTCTTGTCTCCTCCTCTTTTTTCCCTCTTCCACCAAATTTAAAATAAAAATATAGAAAATATATCACACTCTCAAAATGTGTACAACTCAAATCCCTACATTATAGGTATTCCTTATCAAAACAGATTGACAAAAATTATGCTAGAAATTGTGAGTTATTTTTCTTTCAGATAACGATTGAATCTTTGATTTGGGCTCTTCATGAAAGTTGTAGCCCTCGATGTGTAGATAAATTTAGGATTTTTGAATCACCTGATTTGGACTTCGAAAAAGAAAGTTATGACCCACTAAATTTTACTGGTTTGGACAAGAATCCAACTCCAATATGGATTCTGATCATCTTTCCAGGCCTTACTTTGAAACAATGTTTGGAGGCCCAAACAAACTCAGTTTTTTGCAAACCATACCTTTCTGAAAAGCTTAAGAAGTCCTCTAAAAATTTCGTGAGACCACTTTCTCTGTATGAAACTCTAACGCCATCCAAAACTCAATTGAAGCTCCATAGATCAAACTGCCTAAAAGTTAAAAATTGCACAATAATACTCCATATCTATTCTTTTACCTTCAATGCTTCCCTAATTCAATAGATATATTAATCAGCTCACTTAAACAGAAATTATGTCATAAGAGAATGAAGTTCTTGAATAGATAAGTGCAAGGAGATATAACTGCAAGAAAATGCATTGAATGCTCATTTTATAGCTAAGAGAAATGAAGAACATAGATGCATTAATGGTGAAAGCTTGTAATGAAGACTAAAATTGAAATGAACTTGTAGTGAATAGCATTAAAGACATTAAATGAAGCTTACGAGATTCTTACATCAAAATGGAAGACAATGTATTGAAGAAAATGTGAAAATCTTAACTTCTGTCTCCAAATACTATTCATCATCTTCTACCCAGACTCTCTCTCTCTATATCCTAATGTGTATCATAATAATTCCTTAACAATGGATTCTTCCCTTTTCCAAAAATGTCCTGCAGTGATGGCCTAGCCTACAAATGTGATCTCCATCCATAGAGTTGCAGGAGGAATGGGCTGGATAGGGGGTGTAGTCCTTGTCTGCACTCTCAACTCCTCTTATCTTATCTTATCTTTCCTCATTGATCACCATGACTCCAAAAATCCAAAAGGAGGTGTGAAAGAGATGAATAGTTTTTTGGGCGTGCCAGAGGAGTGTGGGAGACATGTTAGTGGGACCCTCAAGCCAGCAAAGTCTTGGCAGTTTCAGCATAGCGTACTGGTACAAGTATCGGTGCCTCGAACTCCAGTAGCCTCATCGTACCAGTACGCGTACCGGTACGATTTGGCTGATCTTTTAATTTTTTCGATTTCTTCCTCTCCTGAGCTATCCTCAAGTTGTCCTTTTATCTTCATCATTCTCAACCCATCTAGGAAGGATTTAAGAAGCATCATTTGACGCCATTCCTCTGTAAGCACCATAATTCTTCGTTAATAGCTCAAATAGCACAAGTCCATACATTAAATCCCCCAAAGCAAGTGAAAAAGGAATTTATTAGCACATATAATATGGAATGTTTTGTGTTAATCACACCCCCAAACTTGAGTTTTGCTAGTCCCTTAGCAAAATTTATTTTCAAAAAAGAATACCAAGAATATCATACAACAATCCATTCAAGCAAACAATTCACCCAAAAGTAAAAATACAAAAATCATAATGCAATTATCAAAGTAAACTAGGACAAGATTGAACAGAAATTTTGGTTTTCCATTAATGTGCTTCAAGTTGGAGTACATGGAGTCAAATATCAAAAATAAACAAAATAGCCTACAATCTACAGACTCTTCTACTAGGCCAATGACCCCATCCTAACTATGCACACTCCAACACAAAAGAAATAGATAGACAACACAAATCAACCTACTCCTCCTCATCATCACCATCACCCTCACTGTCATCATCCTTATCAAAATCGCTCTCACCCTCCACACTCTCTTCAGAGTCATCCCCATCAGAGTCACCCTCACTATCAACCACCTCAACCACTTTAGAGGCGGATGGAATACGTGCAAAGGGGCTAGCAGTAGGTGGTAGGGGTACTCATAGGATAGGCCTATTTGGGAAAGTGTGTATAAATAGTTCCTTCATCATCGCTGCCATACCCTGCTCAGTAGCCTCAATCCCATGCACAATAGGATGAAGATGGTCCAGGCGCCGTTGATGAGCACATAATATTGCATATTGGAAGGTCTCATTACATGCATTTTAACTTAACTTTTGCATCGAAGAACGTAGAGTTATCTGAAATTATGAATAAAGTTGACTTCTCAATGTTGCAGGTATTTATAGCTTAAATGATAGATTTCAGGACCTTGCAACTAGTATGGGTGTGTGGTGAAGGCATGGAAACATTACATGAAGACTTGGAGGCTTAAAAGTGAAGAAATGAAGGAGGTATTAGTGCTTGGGAACAAAGGCACCAGTAACCACACCATCTTATGGAAGAGCCTCGATTGTCTACCATTTTGACCATGATCCGCTTCAAAGAAGGAACAGTGAGAAACATGAAAGTTGTAGATTTGGATGTCTTCTTTAATGTGTCAAAATTTCAGCGTAATCCAACTGTTGGATCAAATGTTATGCCGATTCTACAAAAAGTGGTTAAGAACAAAAATCATACCGGTACGCCGAGGCTACTGGAGTGCGTGGTACCGGTACACTGCCCTAAAAGTGCCTAGAACGACTTGTTTCTTGCTCCAATTACTAGGGGATCCCACCTACACTTCTCCCACTTGCCCCCCAACATTTCCTTACATATTTTCATGCCTCCCTTACACAATTTAAAGACTTTTGAGGCTTGGCATTTATGGAGGATGGGAGAGAAGTGGGCTGCCTCGATGGGTGCAGACTAAGCCTATGCTAGCCTGCCATACCCATCCATTCAGCCCCCTATGGATGGGAGACCTGCACACACATGCTAGGGACCTTCATGGACGAAAATTGAAGACACACATTCCATATATTCAACATTCTTCAACATTACAAGGTGTGGCTACCTAAGCTTAGGAGTAGTTCAAGGAAGAAGAAGACGAATAGTGCTAGAAGTTTATATTTTTGCATTTTCTCCATTCCAATGTCTTGTAATCTCTTGTAAGGATCTTCTAAACTTTGTTTAAAGTCTTTAATGTCATTTATTGCAAGTTCATTTCTAGTTTAATCCTTTACTCTAGCTTTCACCATTGTTGTTTTAAGTTTTCTTCATTTCCTAACTTTAAAATGGGTATTGTATATTTTTATTCATAGCTTAAGATTTCTTGCCTTAATTTAAGTTTTATGCTTCATGTCTTCATTTTATCTATTTACATTATGCTTGTCTTTCATTTTATCATGAGTAGCTAGATTTTAAGTTGGATAATCCAAGGGAGACCTCCCTTTGAGGATTTCATTTTAACTCTTTTTGTTTCCTCTCTCGGTGTATGGTGGTTCGGTTTGACTAGGTTGAGAGTAGATGTGGTGGTGAGTCTTTGATATTCCGTAGGCCTAGTCACGGTTTATGTTTGGATCCTCACCATTTCATCCCTAGCTTCTTACGAATCAATTGTTCATCTATAAACCCTCGGAGGAAGGTTTTGAGTTGATTGGGCATTCTCATTGGAGTGACCTCTTGGATTAGCTAACACTTGTTTTCTTGCATATTCCTTAAGAACACAAAACACCAAAAACTCAACCTCAAAGATTTTACACTTTCTCTTTTTGAAAAAATCACCTTCACACACTTGAACTTTCCTTCCCTGAGGAGACGGCCTTGGAATACTTTTTCAAGTAAAACCCCGACATTCAAAAGACTCCTTGTGATTGGGGAGCACTTTTGTTCACCACACACACATTACATTTCATTGTACATTTTGTTCATTTCGACACCACCATTCCGTTGCCCTTTCTCTTGCATGAGTCCGAGTGAGAGTGACACTCACCCACACACATAATACATATACATATTTGAGGGTTCATGTTAGGAGCTTAGGAACAACAACGTTTTCCATCAATCAGCCGTAGACTCAAAACCCAACATCTTAGCTCGTTTTCCCCGACTCATTGCTTTTCTTTTCTTGCTACTAGTCATGCCAATGGCCCCAGTCTCAGGGGGAGTGGGCTTGTTAAAGACGTATGCCTTAACTTTGAAATGCTGGCACATCCGGGTCATCAAGCTTCCGTATGGCTAGGCTTTTGCGTTTCCACAAAATCTTTCATTTCTTCCCAGATGAGAAGAGCAAAGTCAACTGCCTTCCCAGATGTGACTGCGTCTAAAAGGGCCAACTTCTCCATACTTGGTTTTTTTTTCTGTACCCCTGGGTAGAAGGTTGTAATGGAGAAGCTTATTCAACAATCCATACAGGTGCTTCGACCTCCCACTTTGAACTTTCCCTTTGAATACACTAGGATCCTCATACATCATCTCTATAAATTCAGAAACTTTCTTGGTGCGGTTGATGTTATGAGGATAGACTAGTGTAGAACTAGGTGGCCTCTCGTACTCCCCCAGGAGTGTGGCATTGACATCAGGGGTCACCGCAAACATTTTACCCTGAACCTTAGTTTTCAAGACTTCCACTTCGTCCATCTCTGACACCTGGAGTGTTTGATAGAACTCCCTGCACATTGACAAGTTATACCCATCCACGGGTTTAAACCAAAACTTCATACCATGTGCTTCGATGATCTTAACAGCCTTGTTCCTCAAGGTGAGGGAAATATGGACCAGGTATCGTTCACAAGTGAACCCCTTCTCCCAGATCAGTTGATTCCTAGCCTCATTCCTCGCCTTCTTCGTCTACTCACATGGGTCCCCACTTGACCCTTCACCGTCTCTCTTGTGGCTACTTGGCTTCTCGGGTTGAGGGTGGTCAGGTCCGGCCGTCTTAGTTTGGGCCATGCAAAGTAACAGTGCCTCCATTTTGAGGAAAACAAAAAGAGTCGAGAAGAGACCCTCAGTCGGGTCCATAGCCTCTCGGAAACTCATTACAAGACGTGCCATCTAAGAGTTTTTAGAAGAATTTGAGAAATTAAGGGAGAAGAGGGTTTGGGGAAATTTCGGCACTTAGGGTTTCAAAAGTTTGATTTCTACTGAGTCACATCACAAGGGAGAGGATTTGAGAGGTTGAAGGTAGATTAGTGTGTTTTGGAAGCCAAGGGGGTGATTAGGGTGAGAGAGTAGTGGAAGGGGGTTGTATTATAGGAGGGAAATGAAAGGCATTCTGAAATAAATCAATTAAAAACCCTAGCTTGTGACAATCCAGGCAAAGAGTACCGGTACCCGTACCGGTACTGCGAACTCCAGTAGCCTTAGCGTACCGGTCCGCATACCTGTACGGTTTGACTCCAATTGAAAATTTGTCCTATTGAGCAACCTTTCACCACTCCTTTCCATTTTAGGACCTCCCCTATACCTTCTAACACTCTCTTTATGACTTCTACATTTCCCTAAATACGTACACAACTTGAAAACCACAATTTGGACCATCATGCCCTTTATTTTTGAAATTTCAATGTGATTCAAACTTTTGATGCATTCAACGTACAAGGAATGGATTTCTATCTTTAACTATCAAAATAAACACCCAAAATTCACATCATATAATTAACAACATGGGCATTCCTCATTCATTTGAAGTATCAAAAACTTGAGCAATATTCCCCTATTCTACAAGCATGAGGCTATCTAACAAAAATGCTCAAATGATTGAACTAAGCACACATGAGTCATTCCATAGTCTTAAATACTAGTCTAAAGTATGCACCTACATATTTATTTTTGAACTTGTGTGTGTGTCATTTGAACAAGTAATTTGAGCATTTACGCAACAGAATTCACATTCAGATGGCTAGTCAAACTCAGTTTCAGTGCAAAACTTACCAGAGGTCACTCTTAACAATGAAATTCGCTCTTGTTATGCAGACAAGCACTCCATGTGTATATGTGAGATAGATTTTTGTGCGCAAAAACAAAATATGCTCACATGTAGTCCAAAAATGAAGTTTAAGTATAACAATGAAGCGATTTTGGCATAATCTTATGAAATGAATGTTAGGGCATTAGGTAGAAAAATTAACTCATCACTCTATTTAAGATTATGCATCTCCCATCTTTCTCTAGATCACATAGGAATTCAACGTTTATAATGAGGCCTTGAGGTGATAATGAGGAAAAAGAAACAAAGGATATAGGATAACAAAGAGGGTTGTTCCGAGCGAAAGACTTTTATTTCAAAAAGATCTCCTTTTTATGGGATTTTCATTCTTTACACCATTCCCACACTCTTTGCTTCTTTTCTTTTCTCTTCCTTGACATTTTTTTTATTTTGATCATTCTTTTCTTTTTCTCACCCCTTTTTCTCCTTTTCTTGGATTCATATTCCTTTTTCATTGAACTCTTTGAGTTTCAACATCATTCACCCCTTTGTTTGAGTTTCCACAACACCTTTCCTTTACTTTTGCAATCACTCCTATTTAGCTTCAAGGAACAATCAAGGTAAGTTAAATATTTCTCATTTTCATCGGCTTGATCAATTGTTTGGCATAGAAATGAATTTTCATCAGGCTCAATCATGACACTAGGGATAAAAATTTCACAAGAATAAGGCAAAGGCTCAAAGCATTTCAAAGATGGCCTAAGATCATTTCTAAATAAGAATGGGAGAGCAGTGTACATTTCAGATAAGTTAATCGACTACACCTGTGACGCCCCATACTCCAGGAGTCCATTTCTAAACATTGACCAACCATCAATCCGCGGAAATAACCTTACTTGTCTCAATCCCAGACCTTATGTCCAAACAAATCCCCTTGATCGGGGTTTTAACCCACGTATATACCCCGTGTTCTTTTTATCATTTAATTCTCTCGAGGTCCAACATGCCTTAAAATAGTTCATTTAGAATCCATTTGTATCCTTTGAACCAAAGAAAACAAAGTCTAAAAGCATAGGAAAACAGTATTAAAATTTCAGAAATTTGCAGACAATACCGGTACGCAACAGTACCGCTACGCAGTTCCGGTACGTCGAACCCTCTGGATCAAAACGTACCGGTATAGTCTTCCCATATTTTTACTAGTTTCTCCTGTTTTTCGTCTCCAATCTATTTCAAACCTTTCCACAGCCACCATAACATATTTAATAAGGTTTTCCATACAAAACATGGCATGTTTAAGTTACATTACAGTCAATTCCATGAATTTATACATAGATTAGAATTTATTTACAACAGCTTTACAAAATAACCATAAAAGCCACAAGTCGGCTTTCTTCATCCTTGGGGCTCGAAATGGAAGCCTTCCACCTGCGTGAATCCTGCACCTGAAACATTTTTCCCATAAACGGTGAGCCACGCTCAATAGAGTATTTCCTAAATAGGCTACTCTCCAACCCAAATGCACATGAAATGTTCGTATACAACCAATTCACCACTCATATATTTCAAGCATGAAAATGCAATCAATGTTAGAAATTTACAATGCAATGCTATGAGATGAGATGAGACTCACTCTCACTACCCAACTCGAGCCCTTCCTGGCTTTTTGACACACATAATTTGCTAATGTGTAATTGCTCGTCATCCATGATCCCGAGCCCTTCCCGGCTCTCCAACACATGCAACTTTCCATGTGTATGACTTCGTCATCTATGTTGTACATCAAATAACATTTACCATTCTGGGGTTACTTATGGGGTGGATATTTATGGACTTCCACCAACGGCACCCAACTGACGCGGGATTTATGGACTTCTACCAATGGTCCCAGGTACACCGATACACTTTATGGACTAATACCAATAGAAATGCGTATCCGAATCACCGGGCCTTACACCTGAGGGATCTTCTAGCCCTTCTTGCTAACCCCGACCCTCAACACCATGCAAACTGTGCGACTCGGTCAAGTCATCGACCTAGCTTACATGAGCCCATGTGTCATCCACCAAGTGTGGTGTTGACTATATCATACACACACCCACTCAATCGTGATATTTTCGTGCATATGTAATGTAATGTCTAATTGCAACCACAATATGATGTTCAATATGCAATGTGTGCCATATGAATTATTTCAAACCCAATTCATATAATCCATGACAAATTATATCAAAAGAATACAATTTTCATAACTCACGATGTCAATAAACTAATATGCATTTCTCAACATTTTATCCAAAACTCAAGTCTAAGCATGTCATCTCATATTAAGCAACAACACTCTTCCAAATCATGGCATAGTGTAAACACATGACATGCCCACAATTTCACATAACTCAAGAATTCGCATTAGGCAATTTCTCCACACCCATTTCAAGATAGAAGATATTCTACCTACCTTCAATACCCATTTCACTAAATCACTTCTATAGGCAAGTCATATATATCTATATTAACCTACCCATTTCATCATAACATTTAAAGTGGTGAATAAACCTAAGTAGGAGAATCCCCTACCTCTTGAAGCGTGAAATTACGTTGGGAAGCCCCAAATACCCGAAACAAACTTGAATCTCCTCTTCCCAAAAATATTGTCCATAGAATCTCGCCCAAAACTGACCTCCTTGGTATGGTTTTGTAGCCTACGTCAAGGAGAATAACTTTCCTTCTTGGCCCGAGCGGATTTGACTGCTTGAATTCCATAGATCTTAGAGAGAAGGTGGAGAAAACCTTTTTTTTTTCTCTCTTCTCTCTTCTATCTCCCTCTTTCTATCGGCTGAGAATGGCTGAAAACAAGTGGGAAAAATTAGATTTTTGCCTATTTATATTTTTAGAATACTTGGCCCACAATTGACCACACGTCTTTTTTAATTCCAAGTCCGTTTTAATCCCGAAACAATTAAATTTCACCTCAGTTAAAGTTTCAAACATCTTTATTTTAAATTGCCCTCAATTATTTCCCTAAATTCCTAACTTTATTAAAATTTTCGTATGTGGGTCTCCCGAGGTCCGACTGCCTCGTAAAACACAAGAAAACTCGACTATCTCACAATTCGATGAAAATTGACATTGTAACTAGATTTTGCGAGACGAATCCAACAGTAAGATCCATTTCATCATCCGAGTTCTAAAAAATTTTAGGTTTACAACCCGAATCGTTGTGACAATTGACCATTTTGCCCTTTATTCTTAAAAGTTTAAATTTACCCAGGTTTTTACATTCTTCCCCCCTTAAAAGGAATTTCGTCCCCGAAATTCACACACGTATGCACACTTAGTCCATGCATATGCAACAAGTGATCTTCTAGTTAAAACCATGAACACGTACCTCCATCCTCGAACAAGAACCGATAACTGGCCCGAATGGTGTCCTCACGCTCCCATGTCACCTCATCCACCCATCGGTGCTGCCACAGCACCTTCACTACCCACACAGTCTTGTCTCGCAAAACTTTCTCTCGGCTATCCATGATACGCACCGGTCCCTCCTCGAAGGTCCCATCTGTATCAACGATTAGCTCACCCCAATCCACTACATGTGTCGGATCTGGTGTAGACTTCTGGAGCATGGAGACATGAAATATTGTGTGAACACCCGACAAGTTTGGTGGTAATGTCAATCTGTAAGCCACTGCCTCCACCCTCTCGAGTACCTTGAAGGGCCCGATAAACCTCAGCGGTAGCTTTCCTTGCTTCCTAAATCTAACCACTCCCCTCTTTGGCGTCACTTTCAAGAAGATGTGATCCCCCACCTCGAACTCTAGGGGTCGCCGCCGTCTGTCGGCGTAGCTCTTCTGTCGACTTTGAGCCGTGAAAAGACGCTTCCATATCAAGTTCACTTTTCAGAGGCATCCCTAATCAACTCCGGACCCGTAGAGGGTCTCTTTACCACCTACGTCCAACAAATCGGAGAACGGTAAGGCCTTCTATACAGTGCCTCATAGGGTGCCATCTATATGCTCGCCTGATAACTATTGTTATAGGAGAACTCCACTAAGGGTAAATGTTCTTCCCAACTACCCTTAAAGTCTAGGACGCATGCTCGTAGCATGTCCTCTAAAATCTGGATGATTCTTTCTAATTGACCGTCCGTCTGGGGATGAAAAGATGTACTCATTGTCAACTGTATTCCCATGGCTCACTAGAAACTCTTCCAAAAGTGAGCCGCAAACCTGGGGTCCTGGTCCAATACTATAGATACAGGCACCCCAAGTAATCGGACTATCTCCCGCATATATAACTTGTAGAACTCCTCCAACTTGAAGGTCATTCGCACTGCCAAAAAGTGTGCTGACTTGGTGAGTCGGTCCACTATCACCCACACCACATCATGTCCCTGTGGTGTCCATGGCAAGTGGGTCACAAAATCCATCGTGATATGCTCCCACTTCCACTCAGCCACTTCTAAGGGCTAGAGTAAACGCGCTGGTCTCTGATGTTCTGCCTTAACTTGCTGACACGTGAGACATCTACTGACAAAATCGCCAATCTGTTTCCTCATTCCACTCCAGTAATACTGGCGACAAAGATCATGATACATCTCCATACTCCCTGGATGAACTGAAAAATGGAAGCAATAAAACTCTCTAAGAATCTCCTCTCTCAAATCCGCTATAACCCTTCCTCGATACCGAAGACTGTCATCCAAGTGAATGGCCCAACCCTCGTCACCTGTACCCGATCTCGGATGGACACTAGCTTTGTGTCCCAACTCTGGGACTCAACCACCCTGCTCAGTAGAGAAGGCATAGCTACCAAACTCTCTAATGTACCTTGAGTCTGACCTATATAACATAGCCCGAATTGTCCCACGGTCTTGAGTATATCCCATTCTCGAAAAGCCATATTAGCTAAAACTCCCCGTGACTTCCGCCTGAGTGCATCAGCCACTACATTTGTCTTACCGGGATGGTTAAGCAAGGTGAAGTCGTAATCTTCCAAGTACTCCATCCACATGCGTTGTCTCATGTTAAGGTCCCGTTGTGTGAAAATGTATTTCAGACTTTGTGGTCTGAGAACACCTCAAACTTCTCACCATACAAATAGTGGCGCCAAGCCTTCAAAGCAAAGACAATGGCCGCCAACTCCATGTCATGTGTAGGATAGTTTTTCTCGTGGTTCTTTAATTGTCGAGATCTATAAGCCACTATACTCTTAGATTGCATCAAAACACAACCGAGTCCGTCTTTGGATGCATCACAGTATACTGTATAAATCTGTTCCCTTTCCGGGACTACCAAAATAGGAGTTGAAGTTAACCTCCTCTTTAACTCTTGGAATGCCTTCTCACAAGAATCATTCCACTGAAACTTGACCTCCTTCCGGGTCAACCTCGTCATAGGTGCAACCAGTCGAGAGAAGTCCTCAATGAACCTCCGATAGTACCCTGCCAATTCCAAGAAACTACGTATCTCAAAGACTGACTTCGGTCTCTCCCAATTCATCACTGCCTCAACCTTTTCTGGTTCCACGGATACACCTGAAGCCGACACCACGTGTTCCAAGAATTTCACCTCCGTGAGCCAAAATTCACACTTACTGAACTTAGCGTACAACCGATGGTCTCTCAAGTTCTGGAGAACAATTCTCAAGTGACCCTCATGCTTTTCCTCGGTCTTGCAGTAGATCAGGGTGTCATCAACAAACACCACAATGAATTGATCTAAATAGGGTTGGAACACCCTATGCATGAGATCCATGAATGCCTTCGTGGCATTCGTCAATCCAAATGGCATCACTGTGAACTCGAAATACCTATACCGCGTTCTAAATGTCATCTTATGGACATTTGCCTCCCTAATCCTCAACTGATGGTAACCCATGTAAAAATCTATTTTGGAATAGACCCGCGCTCCCTTCAATTGATCAAACAAATCGTCAATCCTCAGTAAAGGGTAACTATTTTTAATGGTAACCCTGTTCAATTGTCAATAGTCTATACAGAGCTGAAGAGTTTTATCTTTTTTCTTGGCGAACAATATCGAAGCGCCCCAAGGTGAAGTGGTTGGTCTGATAAAACCCTTGTCCAACAATTCTTATAATTGGACCTTGAGTTCTTGTAATTCAGCAGGTGTCATTCTATGCGGAGTCATAGAAATAGGCGAGGTACCAGGATGCAACTCAATGTTAAAGTCCACATCCCTATGGGGAGATAGTCCCGGTAGTTCGTCACAAAAAATATCCACATACTCACCAATAACCCAAGGTAGGCCCAACTCCTATCTCACCTCGTCCTCCAGAGTAAGGCTCGCAAGCCAACCCATCAACTGTCTGTGCCATCGAGAGTGGTACACGGCTTGGGGCAAGGTGTCATGCTTTTCTCCCCGAAACTTGAAACAAACACCTTCCGGCGTATAGGCAGTGACCCTCTTCCTATCACAATCAATAACGACTCGGTGTGCCACCAACCAGTCCATCCCTAGGATGACATCGAATTCTGACATGTCCATGACCCTAAGGTCCACAGTGAGTAGGATCCCTGAGATCTCTAACTCACAACCCCGACATATCCAGTCAACTCTCACCCTAGCTCCTAAAGGAGAACTCACATATAATGGTTCTTCTAAGGTATCAACCTTTAAGCCCAAATCTCTAACACATGATGCAGAAATGAATGAATGTGATGCACCAGTGTCAAATAACACCCTAGCCTATAAGCGAGAGAGTAAAAATGTACCCTAGATGACTGACTGATCCACTGGCTCAACCTGAGGTGTGAAAGCGTAGGCACGCCCCTAGGTCCCTGAAGTTTTGGCATGCACTCCCTGCCCTGGGCCTCGACCCATGCCCTGGCCCATCTAGCTTGATTACGTAGTCCCCACTCGAAAAGTGGTAGGGGCTGGATTAGTTTCTTGAAACTGGTACTGACTTTCCTGGCTCGTGATTGGGTAGGGAGGAATGTAGTGTGTCTGTGGTTGCCCCACTGAGGATTGGGACTGAGAAGTCCCATAACTCTGGGGTCCCTCCTTCTGAGGACAATCCCTCTTCATGTGACCCAGTTGATGGTAATGAAACCAAGTCTTCTGGTCTGCCTGGTGGGTAGTCCTAAAGTTTCCCCCACTCTGAGAAAATCAACCTTGGCCTTGGCCTTGATGGTTGCGGCACTGTCCCTGTGATCCCTATGGAGTAGAAGTCATCTGCTTCTTTCCCGAACTAGAAGATGACTGGCCCTCCTTCTCCTTGTCCTTAGCACCCACCTCCCGGATGCTTCGTGCGTCTTCAACCTCTCTCTCAATAGCCATAGTTGTTTCGACCATTGTATCCAAGTCTTGCAGGTGGAGGTCCACAATCTTTCCTCAGATGGATAATTTCAAATCATCTTCAAACTTTGTCACTTTGGCCATGTCAGTGGCCATGTAATCATCGTCAAAACGGGCTAGTTCGGTGAACTTGGCCACGTACTCCATCACCGTTATTGTCCCTTGTTTCAATTCGAGGAATTCCCAGGCCTTAGCATGTCTAGCGGCCGTTGGGAAGTACTTACCCATGAAGAGCTCTTGGAACTCTCCCATGTCATGGTCTCCAAGTTCTTGGAATCCGTTACCCAATCCCACCATACTTGGGCTTCTCCTTCTAGCTGGAATGCAGCTAGTCTTATCTTAATGGCATTCGAGGTGATTTCCATTGCCTTTAAGATTTTATTGCCTTTAAGATTTCCATTGCCTTTAAGATTTCCATTGCCGATCAAGCGCTTTTGTTAGAACCAATGGTCAGCTACCATAGGGTCCGGCCCTCCCTTAAAAATTGAAGGTTTGTGTGCTTTAAAATGTTGGAGGTTACTCGTGCCTCCTTGATTTGCACTGGCGCTAGCTTGTGCAACTGTAGCTGCCATCATGCCCATTGTTTTTGTAAAAGCCTGTTGGTCGAAGGCCAGTGGGGGTTGATTATTGTTCCGCCCACTGCCTCGGAGTCCTGTTCTTCTACTTTCCATCTATACATATGTCAAATGATAACATAACACTAACTTAGTACCCTGAACTAGGGCTCAAGTGCAAACTTTGAGAATTTTCTCACTGTCCCCTTAGTAGAATGTATGTTTTGTACTAGCAGACATTTAAATCCCTGAACCATCCCGTTCACCCTTTTTCCACTCCCAAGGTTATGTTTTCTAACCCTAGTGTGTCCATTTCTATACACATTTTACCATGTATATAATTCGCATAACAAATACCACAAAACATATAGCAATTAAAGCACACACATGCAATGTGTAATAGAATGCAATGGTTTAGACCCATGCCCCATCAAGCCTTAGGTAGTTCATATACCTATACTCTGATACCAAGCTATGACGCCCTATACTACCGGAGTCCTTTACTAACAGTTGACCAACCGTCAGCCTGCAGAAATAACATTTCTTGTCTCAATCCCAGACCTTATGTCCAAATAAAAGCGCTTGATCGGGGCTTTAACCCACGTATATACCCTGTGTTCTTTTTATCATTTAATTCTCTCGAGGTCCAACATGCCTCAAAATAGTTTATTTAGAATCCATTTGTATCCTTTGAACCAAAGAAAACAAAGTCTAAAAGCATAGAAAAATAGTATTAAAATTTCAGAAATTTGGAGACAGTACCGGTACACAGTACATGTACCCTCTGGACCAAAACGTACCAGTACACAGTACCAGTACAGTCTTCCCAGATTTTTGCTTGTTTCTTTTGTTTTTCGTCCCCAATCCATTTCAAACCTTTCCACAACCACCAAAACATATTTAATAAGGTTTTCCATACAAAGCATGGCATGTGTAAGTTACATTATAGTCAATCCCATGAATTTATACATAGATTGGAATTTATTTACAACAGCTTTACAAAATAACCATAAAAGCTACAAGTTGGCTTTCTTCATCCTTGGGGCTCAAAATGGAAGCCTTCCACCTGCGTGAATCCTATACCTGAAATGTTTTTCCCATAATAATGAGCCACGCTCAATAGAGTATTTCCTAAATAGGCTACTCTCCAACCCAAATGCCTATGAAATGCTTGTATGCAACCAATTCACCACTTATATATTCCAAGCATGAATATGTAATCATTGTTGGAAATTTATAATGCAATGCTATGGGATGAGATAAGACTCACTCTCACTACCCAACTCGAGCCCTTCCTGGCTTTTCGACACACAATTTGTTAATGTGCAATTGCCCGTCATTCATGATCCCGAGCCCTTCCCGGCTCTGCAACACATACAACTTCCCATGTGTATGATTTTGTCATCTATGTTATACATCAAATGACATTTACTATTCTGGGATCACTTATGGGGTGGGTATTTATGGACTTCCACCAACGGCACCCAACCAATACGGGATTTATGGACTTCCACCAACGGTCCCGCGTACACTGACACACTTTATGGACTAATACCAATGAAAGTGCATATGCAAATCACCGGGCCTTACACCTGAGGGATCTTCTAGCCCTTCTTGCTAACCCCGACCCTCAACACCATGCAAACCGTGCGACTAGGCCAAATCATCAACCTAGCTTACTCGAGCCCACGTGTCATCCAACAAGTGTGGTGTTGACTATATCATGCACAGACACCCACTCAATCGAGATGTTTCTGTGCATATGCAATGCCATGTCTCATTGCAATCACAATATGATGTTCAATATGCAATGTGTGCCACATGAATCATTTCAAACCCAATTCATATAATCCATGACTAATTATATCAAAAGCATATAATTTTTATAACTCCCGATGTCAATAAACCAATATGCATTTCTCAACATTTTATCCAAAACTTAAGTCCAAGCATGTCATCTCATATTAAGCAACAACACACTTCCAAATCATGGCATAATGTAAACACATGACATGCCCACAATTTCACATAACTCAAGAATTTTCATTAGACAATTTCTCCGCACTCATTTCAAGATAGAAGATATTCTACGTACCTTCAATACCCATTTCACCAAATCACTTCTATAGGCAAGTCATATATATCTATATTAACCTACACACTTCATCATAACATTCAAATTGGTGAATAAACCTAAGTAAGAGAATACCCTACCTCTTGTAGCGTGAAATCACGTTGGGAAGCCCCAAGAACCCCAAACAATCTGGAATCTCCTCTTCCCAAAAATCCAGTCCCTGGAATCTCGCCAAAATCGACCTCCTTAGTATGGTTTTGCAACCCACGTCGAGGAGAACAAATTTCCTTCTTGGCCCGAGCGGATTTGACCGCTAGAATTTTGTAGATCATAGAGAGAAGGTGGAGAAAATCTCTCTTTTCCCTCTCTTCTCTCTCCCTCTTTCTATCAACTGAGAATGGATGAAAACAAGTGGAAAAAATTAGATTTTCCCCTATTTATATTTTTAGAATACTTGGCCCACAATTGGCCACGCGTCTCTTTTAATTTCGGGTCTGTTTTAATCCCTAAACGATTAAATTTCACCTCGGTTCAAGTTTTAAACATCTTTATTTTAAATTGCCCTTAATTATTTTCTAAAATTCCTAACTTTATTAAAATTTTCATATTTGGGTCTCCCGAGGTCTGACTGCCTAGTAAAACGTGAAAAACTCGACTATCTCGTAATTTGATGAAAATTGACATGGTAGCTAGATTTCACTAGACGAATCCAACGATGAGGTCTGTTTCGTTATTTGAGTTCTAGAAAATTTTAGGTTTACAAACCGAACCGTTGTGGCAATTGACCATTTTGCTCTTTATTCTTAAAAGTTCAATTTTACCAGGGTTTTTACGAAACCGATGCACCTTACCATAACAAGCATAATGAGTATATTGAACAAATTTAAAATTTAAGAATTGTTCCTTGAGTAAATGTAAGTCCCCTAAAAAAAGAATTGGTACTAAAGCTCTCATGGGTCCTTACTCATCTCTACTACTTATGTCAAGCCTAAAATATGAATTCCATCCGTAAATTGCTGAAATTACACATTCAAGAGGGCACATACAGTTGAGTTCAAAAATAGAAATATATGTGATACTCACGCATATGATTCACTTCTATGGTATGCTCAGGTGCTCAAGGTTCAAAACAACGATCAACATATCATCTAATCCAAACACTCTTAATTAGAGAATACAGATCAACATTCAGATATTTTTCACAAAAAAAATTTAAATTTTCACATATTTTCACCAATGTAAACAAAATTCTATATGATATATGTGAAAGATGAATTTTTCACCCCAAAAAATAGTGTAACATGTAAATGGTGCACCTCACCGCCCAACTTGATTCATGCATTGTCCTCAATGCAACAAAAAGATATGACATGCACTAAAGGACAGTAAAAAGATAGGTAGGATTAGAGAACACCTTGCAATTGAGCTTCGACAAAAGCACCAATATTTGAAACTAAGAAGATCAATACTATACAAGAAAAGAAAGTAAGTTACATGGAATAAAAATAACATACGTAAATAAAAGCAACTGTACACTAAAAAGCATAAACATTACCTACTCCTCCACCAAATCTGGGTACATGGGATCCGTCAACTCCTCCTCAACTTCTTGCTCTTCAGAACCCTCAAAGAATGACTTAAGTCTTTGGCCATTAACCTTGAATGTTTGGTCATTCTCAGGGTCTGTCGCCTCAATAAATCTGTTGGGGTAGGCCACCTTGACAAGATAGGGGCCATCGCAACAGAATTAGAGTTTTCCTTAGAAGATTGAGAAACGAGAATTGTATAAGAGCACTTTTTAGCCAGGCTCGAATGATTTTTGTATGATGAAATTGTCATAAAAGATTTTAGCCCATTCCTTAAAGATTTTGGAGCTCTCATACGCATCTCGTCGAATCTCTTCCAACTCATTTAGCTCTAACTTCCTATAATCACCGACCATTCTCAAATTAAAATTAAAAGTCTTAATGGCCCAATAGGCCTTGTGTTCCATTTCTCCTTACAGATGGCAATCCTTTCTATAGACAAGCCGGTAGGGAGACATTCCCAAAACAGTTTTAAAGGAAGTACGGTATGCCCATAAGGCATCTTTTAATCTATTGGACCAATCTTTCTTATTTGGGTTAATTATTTTTTCTAGAATATTTTTGATCTCCCTATTGGCTAGCTCAGCTTGGCCATTTGTTTGTGGGTGATAGGTAGTAGATACTTTGTGAGTGACACCATATTTGAACATTGGAGATGCAAATAGCCTATTACAGAAATGTGATCCACCATCACTTATCATTACACGAGGCATCCCAAATATTGAAAAGACATTCTCCTTGAGAAACTGGACTACGATCCGGTGGTCATTAGTCTTGGTCAGGATAGCCTCCACCCACTTTGACACATAGTCCACTGCTAGGAGGATGTACAAATAACCAAAAGACATAGGGAAAGGACCAATGAAGTCGATGCCCTAACAGTAAAATATTTCAATGACAAGCATAGGGGAAAGGGGCATCATGTTTCTTTGGGTTACGCTACCCAAACGTTGGCATCTATCGCATCTTTTACAAAATGAAGCATAATCTTTGATGAGAGAGGGCCAGTAAAAACCTGATTGGAGAATTTTAGCTGAAGTCTTTTTCGCTAAAAAATGTTCATCGGATGCTTGTGAATGAAAAAATGCAAGGACGTTCTGCTGTTCATTCTCAAGTATACATCTTCTCATGACTTGGTTGGGGTAGTACTTGAATAGGTATGAGTTGTCGAAGTAGAAGTACTTCACATCTTCCATAAATCATCTTCAATCTTCTGGGCTCCATTGCGGTGGTATCTGTTCTGTTGTAAGATAGTTACATATATCAACATACCAAGGACATACAAAATGAATTGAAAGCAAATGCTCGTCAGGAAAAAAGTCAGGGATAGGAATGTGCTCATCGGCCTCTTGCACCACAAGGGATAAATGATACGCCACCACGTTCTCTACTCCTTTCTTGTCCTTGACCGTCAAGTCAAATTCTTGTTGGAGTATCCACCTGATGAGTCTCAATTTTACATCCTGCTTAGACAACAAGTATTTCAAAGCAAAGTGATCAGTAAAGACAACAATAGGTGAACCAATGACGTATAAACGGAATTTATCAAAGGCATACACTACCGTTTGCAACTCTTTTTCAGTGGTAATGTAATTTATCTGAGCCTTATTTAGTTTTTTTCTAGCATAGTGTATCACATACGATCTATTTTTCTCCCTTTGAACGAGCACAATACCGACTGCGTAATCACTCGCATCACACATGAGCTCAAATGGTAGATCCCAATTGGGTGGTCGCATGATCGGAGGTGTGACTAGCATGTTTTTAAGTTTTTTAAAAGATGTCTTACAATCTTCCGACCACTCGAATGGGACCTCTTTAGACAGCAGGTTGGTCAAGGGTCGGGCTAATGCACTGAAATTCTTTATGAATCGGTGATAAAACCCTACATGGCCCAAAAATGGCTAGATGCCTTTGATAGCTCTCAGCGTGGGGAGGTTGGAGATGTCCTCCACCTTGGATTTGTCGACTTCAATACCCCTTGCATAAACTATATAGCCAAGCACAATTCCTTCCATCACCATAAAGTGACACTTTTCACAATTCACGACTAGATTCTTCTCCTCACATCTTGTTAGAACTTTCTCCAAGTTTGCCAAGCATCCCTCGAATGAATCCCAAAACACCAAAAAGTCATCCATGGAAACCTCTACTATCCTTTCCACCATGTCACTGAAAATCCCCATCATACAGTGTTGTAAAGTCCCCGGAGCATTGCATAGCCAAATGGCATACGACGGTAGGCAAAGGTACCATAGGGGCACGTGAAGGTGATCGTCTCTTGATCCTCCAAAGCAATCTTAATCTAATTATAGCTGGAGTATCCATCTAAAAAGCAGTAGAATAGATGCCTCGCTACTCGTTCTAAAACTTGATTGAGGAATGTCAATGGGAAGTGGTCTTTTCTTGTGCAAGCATTCAGCTTTCGGTAATCAATGCACACCCTCCATCTGATGATCACTCTTGTAGGTATAAGCTTATTCTCATCATTCTCAACCACCGTAACTCTGAATTTCTTAGGTACTACTTGCGTGGGGCTAACCAACTTACTATCGGCAATTGAAAAAATGATCCCCACATCAAGTAGTTTTAGAACCTCATTCCTCACCACCTCCTTTATGATGGGATTCAATTGTCTTTGTGGTTGTCGGGAAGGTTTGGAATCCTCCTCAAGATATATGCAGTGGGTGAAAATGGGAAGGCTTATCCCTTTAATATCTGCAATGGTCCACCTAATTGCTCCTTTATGCTTTCTCAATACCTCCAAGAGTTCTTTTTCTTGTTCCATGTTCAATATAGAGCTAATGACCAACGAAAATGTTTCACCTTCCCCAAGATAGGCGTACTTCAAATGGGAGGGCAAGGGCTTCAATTCCAAGTTGGGCTTTTGTTCATCCAACAGAAAAATTTTCTTTTCTCGATGGGGTAACTCCTTAAATGTAGGAATCCACCTTTCCATCACTTTCAAATCTTCTACCTCCTCTTGTTTATCATAATTTTCAAGATCCAAAATTTCTTCTTCCTTGAATTTTAATATCCCTTCTAGCTCCAAGTGCTTCTCAACCAAAGTGTTGATTCTATTGACCTCACTTACTTACTCATCGTCACCCGGTTGCTGTGCCAAGTTGAATACATTGAGCTCCATTATCATATTCTCAAATGCTAACTTCATTAGACTATTCCTGCAATTTATCACGGCATTAGATGTAGCAAAGAAGGGTCTTCCAAGTATTATAAGAAATTGGGAGCAAGGGTTAGCAACAAGATTAGTTTTCAGCACAATGAAATCAATAGAAAAATAAAAGTTATCCACTTGAACCAAAACATCCTCAACCACTCCTTTTGGTGTTCGAATGCTTCAATCGGCCAACTGAAGAGTGATTGAAGAAGTTGGCTTCAACTCTTCAAGTTGGAGTTACTTATACACCGAGTAAGGTAGGAGATTGACACTAGTCCCCAAGTCAAGCAATGCATGCTCCACCCAAAAATTCCCTATCGTGATGGAAATGGTAGGGCAGCCGAGGTCTTTGAACTTTGGTGGGGTGTTGGTCCTCATTATTGAGCTCACTTGTTCGGTGAGAAATGCCTTCTTGTGCACATTTAGCTTCCACTTCACAATGCACAAATCCTTCAAAATCTTGGCACAAGAAGGTATTTGCTTAAAGGCGTCGAGAAGTGAAATGTTGATCTTCACCTACTTAAACATTTCAAAAATATTAGCATAATTAGCCACTTTTACATGTGGCTTCAAACGACTAGGAAAAGGGGCAGACATAGGGGAAACAATCACACTATCATCAATCAATTTCTTTTCCTCAACTACTTGACTCTCTTTCCTTTCACTTGATTCACCCTTGTCAATGTCACCCATGGTCTCTTTTTGTTTTTGCAATGTGGTTTTGGGTGAACCCTTTGGCACAACTGATTTATCAATTTGTTTGCCACTACGAAGGGTAGTGACTGCCTTGAGTTGCTCACAAATCTCTTTGGTGTTTTCGAAAGACTCAATCACATGTTGTCCCTTAGGGTACTCTAGTGGTTGAGCGGGGAATTTTCGCTTTTCTTGTTATGAAATAGGTATGTAGATGCTTGTTAGAGAACAAGTACACTGAACATGACCATTGACTAACTTAGGATTTTCATATGGAGTTTTACATGCCTGTCAATGTCAAATCCTAAAATTATAGTTATGCAACTGATCCTTAGACTTGAGACACCATGGTTGTCGTGTGCATGGACTTCTATGCTTTAACTATACAACATATTCATATACTAACCATGTAACTTGGATATGTATTGTTGGACATAATAAGGCATGCATGAAGACTTATGATGTACAAAATAGAATCTATCATCCTTAGTAATAAAGGGAGAAGAATCAAAGAGTCCTTGGCCAAGGCAGAATGACAATTAGAAAAGAGTTTCTAATTGATCATTAAGAGTATAGTCCTAAGATCGAATACATAAGATTGAATTAGGGGTTTGACAGTAATTCCATACCCTAGTAAGTCAATTGGGGCATTGTATGATAAAAGGATTGAATTGCATGGCAACTATAGACTGAATGGATTCCTTGCCTACTTCATGTTATTCGAAGGTTGATCATGATATTCTGCTAGGTGTCACTCATGATTAGTAGAAGTCCGAAGAATGAAATTAATATAAATATATTAATTGTTCTTCATAAAGGGAGAATTAGAAGAGTTCTAATTCAAGCTAAATTAGAAAATGTTCTAATTTGAGATGCTACTTTTAGTTAGTATCGAATGCCTACAATTGGGTATGCTTGAACCTATAGGGTCACACACAATAGAATTGATTAAAAACTAAAGGATAAAAGAGAGACAACCAATTAAGAGTTAATTGAGGTGAAAAACCTAATTAAGAGTTAATTAGGGACTTTATTACAATTAATAGTTAATAAAGGGGTTATATGTAGTTATAAGATAATTACAATTTGACCCAAACTAGTATTAGAGCCTTTAAAACTCTATAAATACCTTTATGTAGGAGGTAGATAAAATATAGATATAACAATTCTCTTGCTAGCACAAGAAGGACCACCCCTCATTCTCTCTCTCTACTAGTTTTATCAATGACTAAAGTAGATCCTTCAAGTTTGTCAATTCGTGTGGATACCCGATAGAGGCCAAACGTTTGCGAGTCTTGGGGTAAAGATAAAATTCAGATTTGAAGATTTAAGAATGCTTGAAGATTGCTTGAGAATGCTTGAAGATTTCTAAAGACACGCTTCTAGAGGTAACCCTTAATCTTCTCTATAGATCTAAGGTTTCTCGGTTTGTATTAAACATAAATATATCTTGGCATGAGGAATCAAATAATTATTTTTTAAATTCTGTTGTGTTTATTATATGATTCCTGTCAGAGACATCCTAGATACATTGTTGGGATCCCTAACGTCCCAGAATTGTGCATTTTGGGCAAGTGTACTAAAGTACTCCACGGCCTCATCGGGGTCTTTGTTCAAGAACTCACCATTACACATCATGTCAATGAATTTTCTATGACTTGGTGTAATCCCTTCATAGAGGAAATGTAAAACCCCTGTAAATATAAACTTTTTCAAAAAATGGCAAAATGGTAATTTATCACTACAATGCGTATTTAAAATAGTCATGTTCTAGACCTCGGATGAGGAAACTGAGCTCGCTGTTGGACTCATATTGCAAAATCTAGTCACCCGGTCAAATTTGCTCGAATTCTGAGGTAGTCGAATTTTACACGTCGTTCGAGGCGACTGGGCGGCGAAAAACCTCACAAAGGTCCCCACAAAAAAAATTTTAAATTTCTTTATAATTGAATAAAAGTTTAAATAAAATTAATTTGAACTTAAACAGGGATCAAATAAATCATTTCGGGGTAAAAACGGACCCGAACGAGCGAAGGACACTTGGCACAATCTGAGCCAAGCCTTGAAAATTATAAATAGAATTAAAAATCAGATTTTTAGCAGAAATATCTGCTAAAAATCTGATCTCACACGTTGGAAGAGAAGAGAAGGGAGAGAAGAGAAAAATCAAGATTTCTACCTTCCTCCTCTGATTCTTGAAGCTCCGTCGCTCGGATTAACTCGGACTAAGAGTTAAAGTTCTTCTCCTCGACGAGGGCTACATCTACATACCAAGAACAAAGAATTTCACCGAAGATCCAAAGAGGTGATTTTGGAGAAATTCAAGGTTTTGGGTTGTTGTGGTGTTATAGAAGTTTTCTACACTTCTATTGAGGTTGGGTTCTCATACTTGGGTTTTATTGCCATCTTTTGATGCCATTATGGATGGGGTAAATATGTAGAATAGGTATATCGCTTACCTAATGTTATGGAATTGAGAAAATGAGGGTAGAAAAGGCTTAGGTCAATTTCTAGCTTGTTGTGGACATATGGAAGTTACTAGAATAAATTCTTGTAACTTGGTAAGTCTTGGGACATGCTATTTGTTACATATTTATGTCTTGTATAAGTGTTGATAAAATGCTTTGATTTTTGAAGCTTGTTGTTTTGATTAATTATAATAACATACTTAAATTAAGTTATATGATTACCTGACTTGGGTGCCCTTAAGGTGTTTGACTAAATGCCTATGAAAAATTAAGTATGTTTTGCATAGTTAATGTGTAGCATACTTGGATATAGTGTTAAAGGAATTGTGAATATATACATGTATTGATATATTAACATTGAGACAAGGTTTGGTAATTATATGCATGAGTTATAAATTACCATGGAACATGTAAACATGTGGTTGAATTGCTCATTTGGCATTGTGGCATATTGGGCATGGTGTTAGTGTCACATTCATAGGCTTTAAGCTAGAGTGTGGGTGTGTGGGTACATGGTTTAATCAATACCATAATTGGTGCTTGATGATGGGCACGAATAAGTTGGATTGAGGATCCGACTAAGTCGCATGGTTGCATGAAAAACTTGTGTTGAGTATAGCAAGCAGGGCTAGATTCTCCCTCGGGTGCAAATCCCAGTTATTTGGTTCATACACTCCGACGGTGCAAGTCCAAAAAGTGTAGATAGGCATACGGAGCCGGTGGTGAGATTCCAAAATCAGTTGCCCAACAAAGACACAATGTTTTATTTTATAAAATACCCATTCAATGGGTGACATCCAACAATGATTTGACTTTACAAGTAAATGATTTCTATTTCAAATGATCATTGGATGTGTTTTCTTCAAATGACGGTTTTAATTGCACAAGTGCATAGCATTGTTTTGATGAGCCAGGAAGGACTCGGAGTGAGTGCATGAATGAGTCTCACCTCATTGCATGGCATATCATAATAAATTTCATCATTTGATTGCATATACTTGATTGGAATTGTTAAGAATTTTTGAATGTTGCATGTGTGCATTTCATGTGCATTTAGGTGGGTAGTAGCCTCTGTAGGAATTATTCTACTAAGCGTGGCTCACCCTATATAAGAACACATTTTAGGTATGGGAATTGCACCGGTGGATGGCTCCCATATAGAGCATCAAGGGTGAAGCTTTTGATGAAAGATGGTGAAGCAACAAGGGAATTGCACTGGCGGATTGCACCGACTTGTGGCCTTATTTTGAGTTTTGTAAAACTTTTGATGAAAGATGGTTTTTAACAAGTAAATTCATGTAAAATATTGTAATAGAACTTGTAGATATCATGTTTTATGTGAATGACATCATTATGTATGTTTGAGATGATGTTAGGATGGTTAAAATTGGATTGGAAATAAAAAATGGTTGAAACAGGCAAAAACAGACAGAGTGTACTAGTACGCGTACCGGTACGCTGCTGTCCAGTGAGTTTGTTGTAGCGGTACGCCTAACTCCAAAGAGTTTACCGTACCGATACGGTTTTCCAACATTCTGAAATTTTAAAGACTTCTTGCTATGCTTTTGGACTTTGATTTCTTTGATTCCAATGGTACAAATAGACTTAAATTGAGTTATATTGGGGTACATTGGACCCCGGTTATATTAGATGATTAAAGAACCATGGATCACATTTGTGGGCAATAATTTTGACTATGGGGAATGTTATCGATGTGGTGTCGGGTTAAGCGACATCCACAGGTATTTCTGCGGGTTGAGGGGTGATCAATGGTTAAATAATGACTCCCGAATTTTGGGGCATCACAACTTGGTATCTGAGAAGTGGTATATGAATTACCTAGGGCTTAATGGGCATTGAGTCTAGACCATTGCATTCATGTTCATTTCATGTTATGTACTTTAATTTCTACATGTTATGTACTATGTGTTATGTGAATTATATGCATGGTGCTGTGTATATGAAAAGAGTAACAGTAGGTTTAGAAAACATAACCTTATGTTCGGAAAGAGAGATGAACGAGATAGTTTAAAGTATGAATGTCTACTAGTGGGTGACTTATGCTCTACTAGTGAGACAATGAGAAGGTTCTCAAAGTTTAAAATGTTGATCCCCATCTTGGGATACTATGGGAGGCTCTATTGTTATCTTACTTATGTGTAGATGACATATAGAGGAAGAGAACGTCGCGATGGTGGATAGAACAATAACCAACCACCACCGACCGTTGACCAACAAGTCGTTATAGAGACTATGGATATGATGGCTGCTAACCTAGCACAGGCAAGCACCAATATGAGCTAAGGGGCTCAACCTATCCGAATGAGCTTAAGTTCAATGAGCCACCAATGCTCAAGGAAGAAACAGAGGACAACTGACCAGGCAAGCCAGATGACATGTTTCTACTATCTACAGTTGGACCATGTGAGGAAGAATTGTCCCTTGAGGCAAACCTCACGGAGTTCCAAGACGTCTCAATCCCAGTCGTCAGTAGGACTCGTACAAGCACACGTTGTTCCTCCCTGTCCCACTATGGACCAGGAAAATCTGTTCCAGTTCCAGGTTGCTACACAAGCGCCTACCACTTTATGTGTCGAGACTCCGCAAGTGGGTCGAATGAGCCAAGATATGGGCCAAGACCATGATCAGTTCTCCCAGGGCAGGAGAAAACAGAAGCCTTCCTATCGGCAGGTCAAAGGAATTGTTACCATTGTCAACAACCGGGTCACATGAAGAGGGTTTGTCCTCAAAGGCAGGGATCCCAGGGCTACGAGGCATCTCAGTCCCAGTCTTCGGTGGGACAGCCACAGACTTACCATGTTCCTCCCAACCCCACCATAGGCCAGGGAAGCCAATACCAAAACTAGGACATTACCCAGGCTCGCACTACCTTCCTCGCTCGGATATGGGCTAGGGCATGGGTCGAGGTCGAGGACAAGGCTCTCAAGCCGAGACTTTGGGGACCCAAGGGCGTGTCTACGCCATCACACCTCATACTGAGCCGGCAGATCAGTCGATTATCCAGGGTACATTTATACTCTCTCGTCTATGGGAAAGAGTACTATTTGACTCTGGTGCATCACATTTATTCATTTCAGTATCTTGTGTGAAAGACTTGGGCTTAGGGATTAAAACCTTGATAGATCTGTTACATGTAAGTTCTCCCCTAAGAGTTAGGGTGAGGATTGATCAGATATGTTGGGGTTGTGAGCTAGAGATCTCAAGAATTCTACTAATCGTGGACCTTAGCGTCATGGACATGTCGAATTTTGATGTAATCCTTGGGATGGACTGGTTGACGGCACACCGTGTTGTCATTGATTGTGATTGGAAGAGGGTCACTACTTACACATCTGAGGGTATTTGTTTCAAGTTCCAAGGGGCAAAGCACGGTGTTTTACTACAAGTCGTGTACGACTCTCAATGGCATGGGCAGTTGATGGGTTGGCTAGCTAGCCTTACCTTGGAGGACGAGGTGAGACAAGAGTTGGGTTTACCTCGGGTTGTGTGTGAATATAAGGGTGTTTCTTCAGATGAATTACCGAGATTACCCCCACACAGAGACGTAGACGTCACCATTGAGTTGCATCCCAGTACTTCGCCCATTTCTATGACTCTGCATAGGATGGCACCAGTAGAGTTGCGAGAACTCTAGGTCTAAATACAAGAATTGTTGGACAAGGGTTCCTTAGATCAAATGCTTCACTATGAGGCGCTTCGGTACTAATTGTCAAATTTACAGAGTAGGTTTACTCTGTTCCTATTCTGATGGTCCGGGAAAGAGGACCAAGGTACACAGTGTATTGTGATGCTTCTAAGGGCGGACTTAGTTGTGTGTTGATGTAGTTCAAGAGGGTCGTGGCTTATGGTTCTTAGTAGTTAAAGAATCACGAGCAAAATTACCCTACGCACGACATGGAGTTAGCGACAATTGTCCTTGCTTTAAAGGCTTGACGCCACTATCTATACGATGAGCAGTTTGAGGTATTTTCAGACCACAAAAGTCTGAAGTAAATCTTTAAACAATGGGACCTCAACATAAGGCAACGCAGGTGGATGGAATATCTGGAAGACTATGACTTCACTTTGCATTACCATCCCGATAAGACAAATATGGTGGCTGATGCACTTAGCCAGAATTCACAGGGAGTCTTTGCTAGTGTGGCTTCTTGAGAGTGGCAGATGCTTGAGACTATGGGACAATTCAGGCTACATTATATGGGACAAGCTTAGGGTACTTTAGGGAGTTTGGTGGCTATGCCTTCTCTACTGAGCAAGGTGATTGAGTTCCAGAGTCAGGACATGGAGCTATTGTCCATCTAGGCCTGTGTACAGGCAAGTATAGGTGAGGAGGGCTGGGCCATTCACATGGATGGTAGTCTTTGGTTTAGGGGAAGGGTCATAGTTCCCTATTCTATGGATCTGAGAGAGGAGATCCTTAGAGAGCTTTATTATTCCCATTTTTTCGTGCATCTAGCCAACACGAAGATGTACCATGATCGTCGTCTCTAGTATTATTATGAAGAAATACATTGGGATTTTGTTATCCGATGTCTCACATGTCAGCAAGTGAAAGTTAAACATCAAAGACCAGCAGGGTTACTCCAACCTTTGGAGGTAGTTGAGTGGAAGTGGGAACATGTCACGATGAATTTTGTGACACACTTGCCATGGACATTTTGGGGACATGACGCGAGTATCGGTGGTAGTGGACCGGCTTACTAAGTTGGCACATTTTTTGGCAGTGCAGATGACCTTCACACTAGAGAAATTCTACAGGTTGTATATACGGGAGATTGTCCAGTTGCATGGGGTACCCGTATCTATAATATCGGATATGGATCCCAGGTTTACGACTCATTTTTGGGAGAGCTTCCAGAGAGTCATGGGAACACAGTTACTGATGAGCACTGCTTTTCATCCCCAGACAGAAGGTCAGTCGGAGAGTACCATCCAAACTTTAGAGGACACGCTACGGGCATGTGTCATAGATCTCAAGGGTAGCTGGGAAGAGTACTTACCCTTGGTGGAGTTCGCCTATAAAAAAAGTTATCATGCGAGCATACAAATGGCACCCTATGAGGCATTATATGGGAGGCCTTGTCGTTCTCTGATTTTTTGGACGGAGGTAGGAGAGAGATCCTCTACGGGTCCAGAATTTGTTACAGACACCTCGGAGAAGGTGGATTTGATACGAAAGTGTCTTCTCACAACACAGAGCCAACAGAAGAGCTACGCCGATAAACTGCGGTGACCTCTGGAGTTTGAGGTGGGGGATCATGTCTTCTTGAAGGTGATACCTATAAGAGGAGTGGTCAGATTCGACAAGCGGGGGAAGCTGTCGCCGAGGTACATCGGGCCCTTCGAGGTACTCGAAAGGGTGGGTACAGTTGATTACAAGTTGGCATTATCGCCAAATCTATTAGGCGTTCATGCAACATTCCATCTCTCTATGCTCCGAAAGTATACTCTAGATCCGACACAAGTGGTGGATTAGGGTGAATTGATTGTTGATGCAGATAGGACCTTCGAGGAGGGACCGGTAGGTATCATGGATAGCCGGAAACAGGTTTTGTGAGGCAAGATCGTGAGGCTAGTGAAGGTGTTTTGGCAGCACCGATGAGTGGAGGAGGCGACATGGGAATGCGAGGACACTATCCGTACCAATTATCCTTTCTTATTCAAGGATGGAGGTACATTTTTATATAGTCATATAGCATTGAATGACTGTTGCATATGCAAGTGATTGTACGTGCACGTGTGTGTAAATTTCGGGGATAAAATTCTTTTAAGGGGGGAAGAATGTAAAACCCGGGTAAATTTAAACTTTTTCGAAAAAGGGAAAAATGGTAATTTATTACTACAATACGTATTTAAAATACTCAAGTTCTAGACCTCGGATGAGGAAACAGAGTTCGCTGTTGGACTCGTATCTCGAAATCTAGTCACCCTGTCAATTTTCATCGAATTTTGAGGTAGTCGAATTTTGCACATCTTTGAGGCGACTGGGTGGCGCATGATCTCACAAAGGTCCCCAAAAACAAAAATTTTGAAATTTCTTTATAATTGATTAACAGTTCAAATAAAATCAATTTGAACTTAAACCGGGATCAAATAAATCGTTCCGAGGTAAAAAGGGACCCGAACAAGTAAAGGACACTTGGCACAATCTGAGCCAAGCCTTGAAAATTATAAATAGGCTTAAAAATCAGATTTTAAGCAGAAATATCTGCTAAAAATCTGATCTCACACGTTGGAAGAGAAGAGAAGGGAGACAAGAGAAAAATCAAGATTTATACCTTCTTCCTCCGATTCTTGAACCTCTGTCGCTCCGATTAACTCAGACCAAGAGTTAAAGTTTTTCTCCTCGATAAGGGCTAAGTCTACGTACCAAGAACAAGAAATTTCACCGAATATCCAAAGAGGTAATTTTGGAGAAATTCAAGGTTTTGGGTTGTTTGGTGTTATACAAGTTTTCTACACTTTTATTGAGGTAGGGTTCTCCTACTTGGATTTTATTCCCGTCTTTTGATGCCATTATGGATGGGACAAATATGTCGAATAGTTATATCACTTATCTAATGTTATGGAATTGAGAAAATAAGGGTAGAAAACGCTTAGGTCAATTTCTAGCTTGTTGTGGACATGTGGAAGTTACTAGAATAAATTCTTGTAACTTGGTGAGTCTTGGGACATGCTATGTGTTACATATTTAGTTCTTGTATAAGTGTTGATAAAATACTTTGATTGTTGAAGCTTATTGTTTTGATTAATTGGAATAACATGCTTAAATTGAGTTATATGATTACATGACTTTGGTGCCCTTAAGGTGTTTGACTAAATGCCTATGAAAAATTAAGTATGTTTTGCATAGTTTATGTGTAGCATGCTTAGATATAGTGTTAAAGGAATTACGAATATATACATGTATTGATATATTAACATTGTGACAAGGTTTGGTAATTATATGCATGAGTTATAAATTACCATGGAACATGTGAACATGTGGTTGAATTGCTCATTTGGCATTGTGGCATATTAGGCATGGTGTTAGTGTCACATTCATGGGCTTTAAGCTAGAGTGTGGGTGTGTGGGTACGTGGTTTAATCAACACCATAATTGGTGCTTGATGGATGGGCTCAGGAAAGTTGGATTGAGGATCCGACTGAGTTGCATGGTTGAATGAAAAACTTGGGTCAGGTATAGCAAGCAGGGCTAGATTCTCCATCGGGTGCAAATTCCAGTTATTTGGTTCATACACTCTGACAGTGCAAGTCTGAAAAGTGTAGATAGGCGTACGAAGTCGGCGGTGAGATTCCAAAATCTGTTGCCCAACAAAGACACAAGGTTTTATTTTATAAAACATCCATTCAATTGGTGACATCCAATAATGATTTGGCTTTACAAGTAAATGATTTCTATTTCAAACGATCAATGGATGTGTTTTCTTCAAATGACGGTTTTAATTGCACAAGTGCATCGCATTGTTTTGAGATGCCGAGAAGGGCTCGAAGTGAGTGCATGAATGAGTCTCACCTCATTGCATGGTATATCATAATAAATTTCATCATTTGATTGCATATACTTGATTGGATTTGTTAAGAATTGTTGAATGTTGCATGTGTGCATTTCATGTGCGTCTAGGTGGGGAGTAGCCTCTGTAGGAATTATTTTACTGAGCATGGCACACCCTATACGGGAACACATTTCAGGTATGGGAATTGCACCGGCGGATGGCTTCCATGTAGAACATCCAGGGTGAAGGGGCTGACTTGTGGCCTTATTTTGAGTTTTGTAAAACTTTTGATGAAAGATGGTTTTTGACATGTAAATTCATGTAAATGATTGTAATAGAACTTGTAGATATCAGGTTCTATGTGAATGACATCATTATGTATGTTTGAGATGATGTTAGGATGGTTAAAATTGGATTGAAAATAAAAAATGGTTGAAACCGACAAAAACTGACATAGTGTATCGGTATGCGTACCGAAACGATGCTGTCCAGTGAGTTTGTCGTACCGGTACGTCTAACTCCAGAGAGTTTGCCGTACGGGTACGGTTTCCTAAAATTCTAAAATTTTAAAGTCTTGTTGCTATGATTTTGGACTTTAATTTCTTTGATTCCAATGGTACAAATAGACTTAAATTGAGTTATATTGGGGTACATTGGACCCCAGTTGAATTAGATGATTAAAGAACCACGGAACACATTTGTGGGCAATAATTTCGACTATGGGGAATGTTATTGCCGTGGTGTCAGATTAAGAAACATCCACAAGTATTGTCATGGGTTGAGGGGTTGTCAGCGGTTAAATAATGACCCCCGGATTTTGGGGCGTCGCATGAAACTTACCAGCTGCCATGATTTAAAGCCATGGTGTGGTATGGATTGTATCAAGTCCTTGTAGTGATCCCAGCATTGATAGAACTGCTCGTTGGGCTTTTCTGAAAAATTTTGAATTTCCTTTTTTAAAGAAATGGTTCTATGAACCGAAAAATTATTCAAAAATTCAGAAAGCATTTGAGCCCAAGTGGTACTGGATCGAGGTCGCAAGGCATAAAACCATGATTTGGCTCTATCATCGAGGGAGAACGGAAATAATTTCAATTGAGCTATGTCCTCTATAGCATTGTTAGCATTGAATGTTGCAACTATATCCTCAAACTCTTTTATGTGCAAGTAGGGGTTTTTCTTTTCAATCTCACGGAATATAGGAAGTAGTTACAACATCCTCAGCTTTAGTTGGAAGAGATGAGCTTGGACAAGTAAATGGATGTATAAGGGTGTGGTGTTACGGGTTGTTTGAAGGAAATCTCTCTTGTACCTTTTCGGAGGATTCATTTGGATTTTATTGATAAGTGGACTCATGAAGGTTAGATCGAAGATCTGCTTGAGTTGCATGGTTGCACGAAAAATTTGTGTCGGATATTACAATAAGGGCTAGATTCTCCTTCCGGTGCAAGACCCAGCTACTTGGTTCATACACTCCCCTGAGGTAAAATTCAAAAAAAGTGTAATGGTGTACGGAACAGGCGGTGTGATACCAAAATCCGTGACCCAACAAAGACACAAGATTTTATTTTATAAAAATACTCATTTGGTATGTAACATCCAATAATGACTTGGTTTTATAAACAAATGACTTTTATTCAAATAATCCTTGGATGTATTACACACGTGCATTGCATTGTGTTATGGGAGTCGATGAGGACTCGGGTTAAAGTGCATGAGTGAGTATCATCTTATATCATGGCATGACATGGTAGAATTACAATCTTGAATTATATGTTCTTGTTCGGAATGGATAATGGTTGTTGATTGTTGCATGTGCACATTTCATATGCAGCTGGGTTGGGGAGTAGCCTCTGTAGGAGATACTCTGTTGATCGTAACTCACCATATACGGGAAAAAAATTTAAGTGGGGGATACATGTTGTTGGACAGTGCCTATTCAGGGCCCTAATGACGAAGAAAGGCCGACTTGTGGCTTTTAGTCCCTTTTTGTACAACTTTTGCAAAGTTAGTTTGTGGGCATGTAATGTATGTAAAATAATTATAATTTTGAACTTGTCTTAACTATTTTAATGCATAAAATTATGATGTGGGAGTATGAGTTGATGCACATTAGACCTCGGATGGGTCATGTGATTAAATGTTGTTATATGAGTATGGATAAATGGACCCGTTGTGGTCAATATTGTATATTGAACCACGGATAGGCCATGTGATTGTATGATGCACATGTTGTATTTTTGGTAGAGCTCCCCGTATAAAACAGACTCTACCCGAATTTTGTTAAATTATGGATCCCATTAAATGGGGCATGACGTGTGATATTAAGTTACACAGTATTAATGAATATTTCTACAGGTTGATGGGTGATCAACGGGTTGACGGGTGATCAGCGGGTTGACAAAGGACCCCCGATTTTTGGGGCGTCACACAAATAAACTCTGAGTTAATAACGCAGCACAATTTACTTTATGCACTTCTTCTTATTATTCTCTATGTTGTTTTGCAATGTTAAACACATTTAATTCCAAAACTAGGGATCAGATCAACCTAAAGCAAGCACCAGCACTCTCAAGTCACTTACCGGTGTTTTCACTTCCAGAGTGAGTGAGGGAAAGCTAAGGAAGGGATCGGTTCATCCTCATGTTTCCAAATGAAAGTTTAATGACTCTATTCCTACAATTAATCAGCGCATTTGATGTAGCTAACAATGGTTGACCAAAAATAACATGTATGCAAATGCATGAAAAATTGGTTGTGTATCTAAAATGATAAAATTTGTTAGGAAATAGAATTGATCAACTTGGACAATAACATCCTCCATAAATTTTTGTGCAGTTTTTATTGATTGGTCTGCTAATTGTTGTGTAACATTGGTAGGTTTTAACTCACGTAATCCTAAATGTGTATACACATAATATGACATTAAATTACAACTGGCTCCAAGATCTAGTAGAGCTTGTTCAATTTGAAAATTTTCAAGGATGCATGAGACTGTAGGACCACCCAGATCTTTGTATTTAAGAAGAGTGTTATGTTGTATTATAGTACTAACTTGTTCTATTAGAAATGCTTTCTTTGCGACATTAGTTTTTCTTTTTACCGTGCAAAGATCTTTCAAAAACTTAGCATAGGTTGGAACTTGTTTAATTGCATCCAACAAAGGAATGTTAACATTTACCTATTTAAACATCTCAAGAATTTCAAACTGGTCTTTTATAGATGAGGACTTTTTAACCATTTGAGGAAAAGGTAAAGGAGTAGGACATGGATGGTGTTCTTCATGTTGCATTTCTGGTTATTTTTTGTCTGAAGGTTCATACCCGTGGATGTCACTTGACCCGACACCACGCCGATAACTTTTCCCGTAACCGAGTTTTTGCCCACAATTATGATATGTGTTCCTTTAATCATTTAAACCAACCAAGATCCAGCGTGCCTCAAAATATCTCATTTATAGTTCATTCACTTCCTTTAACTAAAAGGATACATGGCCCAAAGGCACGACAAAATAATTTCAAATTTTCAAATTTTTGGAAGAGCCACCGGTAGATGTTATTCACCTACCGGTAGTTCGGGTCCACTAGACCATGAGCTACTGGTTGACTACCGGTAGTTCGGGGCCAAAAGGCAAAATTTTACTTTTTAACTACCGGTAGGTTCAACCCAGATTTGCTACTTCACTTGTTTTTCATCCCCAATTCATTCCAAACCTTCCTAAAACCAATCCAACCCCTTACATGACATGTATTTAGGCATCCAACATAGTTTATATAAGATCAATTACCACATTCGCATGTGATTTCATTTAATTACATGCCAAAAAATAAACATTTATCGTAACTTTACAAATTACTCTAAATAAGCCACACTCCGGCTTCTTCATCCATGAGGCTCAAAGTGAGAACCCTCCACCAGCGTAAACCCCGCACCTAAAATATTTTTCCATAAAGGGTGAGCCACGCTCAATAGAGTATTTCCTAATAAGGTTACTCCCCAACTCAAATGCACATGAAATGTTCATATGCAACAAATTCACCATTCATACATTCCAAGCATAGATATTCTATCAACGTTGGAATTTTACAATGCAATAATATGGAATGAGAAGAGACTCACTCTCACTACCCCACTTGAGCCTTTCCCGGCTCTTCGACACATACAATTGCTAATGTGCATTTGCCCGTCATCCATGATCCCGAGTTCTTCCCGGATCTCCAACACATACAATTTTTTATGTGTATAATTCCATCATTTATATTATACATCAATGGCATTACCAATCCGGGGTGTTGTATGGGGTGAGTATTTATGGACTTGCACCAACGGCACCCAACCGACACGAGATTTATGGACTTCCACCAACGGTCCCACGTACACTGACACACTTTATAGACTAATACCAACGGAAGTGCGTATCCAAATCACCGAGCCTTACACCCGAGAGATCTTCTAGTCCTTTTTGCTAGCTCCGACCCTCAACACCATGCAAACAATGCAACTCGGCCAAGTCATCGACCTAGCTTACTCGGGCCCACTTGTCATCCACCAAGTGTGGTGTTGACTATTTCATGCACACACACCCACTCAATCGCGATGTTTTCGTGCATATGCAACGCAATGTTTGCCATATGAATCATTTCAAACTCAATTCATATAATCCATGACAAATTATATCAAAAGCGTATAATTTTCATAATTCACAATGTCAATAAACCAATATGCATTTCTCAACATTTTATCCAAAACTCAAGTCCAAGCATGTCATCTCATATTAAGCAACAACACTCTTCCAAATCATGGCATAATGTAAACACATAACATGCCCACAATTTCACATAACTCAAGAATTCACATTAGGCAATTTCTACATACCTATTTCAAGATAGAAGATATTCTACCTTCTTTCAATACCCATTTCACCAAATCACTTCTATAGGCAAGTCATATATATCTATATTAACCTGCCCATTTCATCATAACATTCAAAGTGGTGAATAAACCTAAGTAGGAGAATCCCCTACCTCTTGAAGAGTGAAATCACGTTGGAAAGCCCCAACAACCCGAAACAAGCTAGAATCTCCTCTTCCAAAAAATCCTGTCCCTAGAATATCGCCCAAAACTGACCTCCTTGGTAAGGTTTTGTAGCCCACATCGAGGAGAACAACTTTCCTTCTTGGCCTGAGCGGATTCAACCGCTAGAATCTCGTAGATCTTAGAGAGAAGGTGGAGAAAATCTCTCTTTTACCTCTCTTCTCTCCCCCCTTTTCTATCTGTTGAGAATGGCTAAAAACAAGTGGAAAAAAAATTAGATTTTCCCCCTATTTATATTTTTAGAATTTGGATACGGTTTAGTATAAGTTGGAATAGCATTAGATTGTTCTATCAAAACTTCTTTAAATGTGGGTATAGTTGGACATTCTCCTATAAGATGTCCTGACAATGCACAAATTTCTCATTTTTGATTAGTAGAAGAAACAACAGCCACTTGCTTAATTTTTTTTCATCTCTAAGGCTTCGAGCTTTCGAGATAAGTTAGTCATTTTAGCTCCTAAATCGTCATCTTCTTCTAATACATATTTTCCTCTTTTGAACGTAGATGACTTAGTTTCTATAATATTTGAAGTTAAGTCTCACATCTAAGAACTCTCAGAAATAGTATCAAAAAATTGAAATGCCTCTTCAGGATTTTTATTCATAAACTCCCCTTGGGCCATCATTTCAACAAACTGCCTCATTATAGATGAAAAAACATCTTAAAAGAAACCAACTAAAGTCCAGTTTTCAAATGCATCATGTGGACAAGCTTGGAGAAGATCCTTAAATCTTTCCCAACATTGATAAAAAGTTTTCCCTTCTTTTACCTAAAAATTCATCATTTCACGTCTTAATGTATTAATACGATGCACAAGAAAAAATCAGTTTGCAAAACTTGTCAATTTGTAATAGAATTAGCTATTAAAGAGTTAAGTCATTGTTTAGCTTTATCTTTCAAAGAAAAGGGAAAAAGTTTTAATCGAGTCATTTCAGAGTTATCTTGTAGAGTTCCACATACTCCCTCAAATTCTTTCATATGAATATAGGGGTTTCAAGTTTCCAAACCATGGAACTGTAGAAATAATTGTATTGTGCCTGGCTTAATATTAATATTTGGAGTGTCTATTGGAAAAGCAAAGCATGACAGAACATTTGTTCAAGTAGGATGCAAATATTCTCTTAGAGGTCGAAAATTTTGAACTACTTCTTGCTCTCTAGGATCTTGCTCCTTAATTACGTTTTCAGTCATACTTAATTCAAATGATGCTTGTGTAGATGAAGATGATGAAAACAAAGGAGATGACGGATTTACAGAACCTATTGATGAATGAATAGACATAAACTATTAAAAGTAAACAAACAATCTATAAACATATAATACAAGTAAACAACTTCCCTTTTCAATTTCAAATTACTGTAACTCCCCAGCAACGATGTCAAAAACTTGATTTGACCTATTTTATGACCTGTTTTATATCATACACCCAAATATAAGTGGTCAAATTATAGTTTACTCGGTTTAAGTCCAAGATCGATCCCACAAAGAGTTTTAATAATCAAAATTTAAAATAAGAATAGTCAAGTTGTTGTTAAAGCAGTATAACATAAGATAACTTGTGATATGAGCTTAGATTGATAACTAGTATAATTAAATTTAATGTGTAGGTAAATTGTTAAATGACAATTACATGGAAGGTACTCTTCAATTTAAGGATCTCATATACTTTATATTGGTTAAGTACTGAAAATGTCACCGTACACCCAATCAACCAATCGACTTTTACGTAACATTCAATTACGTACATCACTATATCATGCATGAAGTACATAATAGTAGATAGTATGCTATAAAATATTAAGTACTGCTCGGTGTTCATAACCATGAGCATATTATAAATATAACCATCCATCAGTTAAGGGAGATATATATATCATTAAAGCATAATTAAGCATCGACATTTCTATAATTTAACCAATATTATACATATGTTAACCCCTCACTGAAGGGTATAAGTTGTAACGCCCCAAAAATCACCTTGGATGACATTACATTCTAAAACCCTTTACATAATGAGAGCACTAGGATATTTCATCAATAGGTAAATATCATTCATCATAGGTATATAATGTATACTACATTTTCCCAAAAGAATAGGCACAACTAAGCCTTTACATTCCAACAAAATTAACTAATTGTAACGTAGCGGAAATTACAAAAGTAAACTAGACTTTACATTGTTCAAAAGAATATCCTAGTCTAGTACAAAAGGAAACAACATCTCTAGATGTCCCACTCGGGATCCAAGTATCCCTCTAGTGAAGTATCTCCATGGTCCGGCTCGTTAGCACCGAGCTCATCCTCTAGCACGAAATCTGAAAAATGTTTAGTGTAGGGAATGAGCAAGAAACTCTGTAGCAAAATCTTCCCAAACTCAAACAAGGTGTAGCAAAATGTAAAACAGGTCGGTCTCATTTAACAAATAGCATATATAATATTTGAGGTAAAACCAGGACACTTTAAAATATGATCTCAAGTTTAAATCGCAATGGTGATAGAGATAAACAATGACAACCAAGTTCCAATAACATTCATTTACAAAATACGAATTATTTCCCACACATGATATACTAATGTTTTCCATGGCATGAGCATCCTTACAAGGAACCTCTCACCCTCCAGGTTTGGTTCTCAAGCATCCTTACAAGGAACCTCTTGAGAAGGAATGAGCATCCTTACCAGGAATCTCTCACCCTAAAAATTTGGTTTCTCAAGCATCCTTACAAGGAACCTCTCGAGAAGGAATGAGCATCCTTAAAAGGAACCTCTCGCCCTTAAGATTTGGTTTCTCAAGCATTCTTACAAGGAACCTCTCGAGAAGGAATGAGCATCCTTACAAGGAACCTCTCACCCTTAAGATTTGGTTTCCCAAGCATCCTTACAAAGAACCTCTAACTCATGTTTGTTGAAAACCACCATACAAGAATACAATACCCAACTATTGTCTCAAACACCTAACAATTCCACAAACCCTCAATTTACAATCAATTTCCAAGAAAACCCCTAATTCTCACAAATGATATCTTAAATAAGGCAAATTAAAGAAAATCCACAAGAGATCATCATCAATATCATTTTATTATTCAACATGAAACGCTAAGATTTTGAAATCAAAAATACAAGAAAGATTTAGAGAGAAGTTCATCTCTTTTGAAAACTAGGGTTTTTGAAACAAGAAGAAGGGGTAGCACCCTAACTTTGGGTAAAACATGTTAATAATTATAATAGAACTGAGAAACAAAGAACCCATAACAAATACATACTAATAAGAGTCAAAATATGTATATATATTAGCCCTAGCCTCAATAAAAGAGAATAGGAAGAAATCCCCTACCTTGACTCTTGAAATCTAGGGTTTGATGGGCTCTAAGGTGTAAATCCCTTCAAAGCAAATGTATCTCTCTTCCTTTCTTCCTATCTTCTCTTCCTTTGTTTCTCTATTAGGGTTTCTAAGGTTGGAGGGGCCGAAATGGAGCCAAAAGAGGCGTCCTAGTGTATTTATAGGGCAAAAATAGAGCTAAGGTCGCGACATTTAAGTTTTAAAATTCTTTCGACTACCGGTACAGTATAGTACCGGTACGCTGGTTCGTCAAACTATCTGGACCAAATTTCTCTGGAACGCAATCCCGGTACACAATACCAGTACGATTTTTCCTAATTTTTGTCTTTTTCACCGTTTTTCATTTTCAATCCATTCCCGGGCCAACCAAATCCATCCCAAACCTCTCCAACACATATTTCTACACCAAACCTATTTAATACAAGTTCTAGGACCTAAAATTTCTTATTTTCACTTATTAAAACTAAATTTTAACTATTATTTCCACTCACATTCTAAATCTCTATTTTTCCAATCTATCAAATTCAAACACACATCACTACACATATCCACATTTTTTCAATAATTATTTATTATATATCTACATACATATATAAAAGAAAATGTGGGGTGTTATATAAGTAAACTACTCACACTCCATTGCTATAAAGAAGCAAGAAGTGCGGGTAATTCTCATTATAATACTAAATAAATTACAGACACTGACACTTTTTTCACAAGGAATAGTTGAAATACAACCACCCTTAATATTGATTAAGACACAAAGGTGGCAGAAGTTCAACTCTCCAAATAGAAAGGCATAACAGAAATGTAGAAAAAACAAAATTCTGGCTAGTGAGTAGGACAGACAGGGATTCACTATGGATTTCTTGCATTCTTTTCTTTTCTTTTTCTCCCCTTTGAATTCTCTCTGGGGTTCCTTGAACTTCCTCTGTTTTAACTCTCTAACTCTATCCATCTGAAGAAGATGAAGGGTCATATATATATATATAAGCAAAAGTGAAGCAGGAGGTGGAAGATAATGATGAACTGCTTGGGATGACCATCCGGAAGCAGCCACCAGCACCGTCCGGACGGTGCTGGTTTGCTATAAAAATGGTGGAGGTTCCATGATGTTCTTGCATGTTCTATTCATGAATTACATTTGCCTCATTTATTGTTTCAAGCTTTGACAAATTGATCCTCATACTTTCTCGCAATTCCGCACAAAATCCTGAGATTTCAAATAGTATACACAAAATCTAGCTTACACACAAACCCTAATTAACAGTTTTTAACTGTTTTATCTTTACAAAATTTACTTATTCAATTATTTTAATTTACATACTAATTAGGTTTAATCAAGCAAGTGTGAATACGTATATGAATATAAGCATTGGGATCATTATGGTATGCTTATGTAATACTAAAATGCATATGTGACAACGCATGTGCTAGGAACAGAGGCATCTACATCATCAACCATTTCACTTAAAGCTTCAATGGGAGATCGAGTTTGAAGTAGCTTAGATACCAATCCCAGGTGAGTGTACAAACTCACACTCTTACATAATCTTGTGAAAATTATCTACTAAATAAAATGTGAGCTGGACGGATGTACTAACTTGTGAGTGTTGACGAGTACAAATTTATATGTGAAATTGTGAAGGTGTGATGGAGATGTTTATAGTCTTAAAGGTGAAAACATAGCCTTAGTAGCAAATGTGAGTGTACCACTTCTTGTATCTATAAATGAAAGGGTATGTTTAACTATCTTAAAGGTGTGATTGTCATTATGTTGGCGAATATGATATTTTTTTGTGGCAAAGGTGTATGTTGGGTGTGTGTGTACGTAGCCTTGACCCCGAGGTGAGGTACTGGTGGCATGTATTTAGCCATGACTCTGAGATGATATATCAGAGGTATACGTCGTAGTCGTGACTCCGAAGTGAGATATCACATGTGTATGTAGTCGTGACTCCAAAGTGAGAAATCGGAAGTGTACGTAGTTGTGATTTGAAAGCGAGATACTAGAGGTGTATGTAGCCATGACTCTAGGGCAAGAATACTGGAGGTGTGTGTGAATATATGTATATACTATACATTTAAGCAATGTTGATGTTTATAGAAATTTCACTCTCTTTTATCCATCTCTTGGCTAATGTTGTTATGTTAAGATGTGATATTATTTATTATTTCATTTTATACATACATTTATTGAGCTATTTGTGCTCACCCTTCGTAGTTCATGGCATAGGTACCACGTGCAACTAGAGGAGTCCACTACTAGGCCTAGGTGGACATGTGAGAGTCGTCCAATGAGTCTATTTAGTATCTCTTTTGTGTACTAGGGATCTTGTAATAATTGGGGTTAGACATGCTTTCTAAACTGTGCATATATCATAAGGAGGAGAGTGTGATCTGTCTTAATAGTATCTAAGACCTGAATCTGTTTTGTACACTTTTCATTGAGGTCGGTATACCAAGTATTTAGAAGTATATGCATAGGGTATAGGGTTATGCCTAACAAGAAAGGGTCACTCTATTTGTGTTGAGTGAGCATATTATGTATTGGTTGGGATGTTACATGTAAACCTTCTCAAAAGGTTCTACTTCATAATTCTCGCCTCCACCTTTTTCCTGGTAAATTGATGTTGAGGTGGTCAAACTCATTTTTTGTTAAAAGAGGTTTTTCTCCTTGGAGCAGCTAAAATAGAAAATTCTAAGAATGATAATATTTTTAAAGTCAATGTCCAAAGATTTAAGCCGTTCTTGGAGGGATTTGTGGTTGAGGTGGAGTCCATGGAGTTGGTAGATCCACAATATAACCTTATCAATGATTGTAAGTCTCTTTTGTAAAATATTATATAATAGAATTATCTTTTGTTTTTATTAATTTTTCTGTGAAAAGTTTTCTTTTTAACAGTAGACTTGGCATTGATTATGCAGATACAGGTATATCTTTTTCCCTTCCATAATTCTCTTTTAGGATATTCATTGCTTTTATTATTCATTAACGACAATGTATAATTTAAATTAGGGGTTGGAATAGTTTTGTGATGCATAATCTGCTTTGATTTGTCATTTTTTATGCTTATTAAGGTAATGTTTGTTTTAGTTCTATTTTTAGCGATTGATTTTATTTTTTTAGTTTCTTTTTGTTTAAGCTTTAGTATATTTAATTAGTACAATGGATATAGGGTAGAAAATTAACAGATAATTGCATATATGACCAGATATTTCAAGAAATAAAATTTTGAGTGATCAATTGTCAGGTTGAGAGGTGATTGATTTTTGCCCCAAATTTTGAATTTTAAAAAAAAAGTCCCAAATTTAGAATCAATTATGAAGTTCGGAGTCAACTTTTAGGGAGTTTGAGACGTTTTGAGTATAGATACATGTGTCCGGACGCAAGTCGTGCATTAGGACGCGCCTGTCTAGAGACTTCAAGCCATTGGGATGTAGCATTTACGTCCAGATGCATCTTTTGAGATGCTTAATCTATAATATCAATCCACGTGACACCTAGGCACTCAAAATCCAACACTGGTATTCGGACATAGATCTTCCGTCCGAACGCACAGCTAGGTCTTTGAAAAGGCAGTATGTCTTCTTCATTCTTCATTCTTCATTCCGAAGAAACCCACTTCTAAACCACCATTGAAGAAGCTCTCTAAGGTCTGAAATTTGAGTTTTCTCACTCAAAATCATCTCAAATCTCACCTAAATCATTCAAAAACTTTCCTAGACTCTAGATTTCACATAGAAAACCATATCTCCCAAAGAATCTCAAACCCTTGTTTCTTTTCAAAACCCTAAATTCAAAAAAAAATCAACAATGCTGCTCAAAAGAAAGCAATTAGACAAGCCCCAATCCAGTGCTGATGCAGCAAGGGTTGCACAAAAATGATCCAAATGAGCCCAGGGTGTGGATTGACGAGTATAGAGTAAGGCTTCACTTTGATCATACTCTGTTCTCTACGATAGAGGTTGAGCAGCGATTTATTCATTTTTTTTGGCCCTATTTTGATTAAAAGATGTGTAGTTTGGGAGGATTTCTTAGGATATGGTATTGAGGAGATGGTGGTGTCGAGAGGATGGGGTGAGGTTTTGAAGAAATAGGGTGAGGGGAGTGAGTTTTGTAGTGGACTCCATGATGATCTTTAGGGTGGCCAAGGTGAATGTTGTATCAAGCTACATTACGCTTTTACTTCAGTGTACACTTTTTCCTCAGCCCCCATTTTGTTTGGCTTCAAAGAGATAGGAAGCTGAACCAAGGGGAGTTGACAGACAATTACAAGAATCTGAATTGGATCTTGGTGACTAGTATGCTTCTGTTAGCCCGAAAGCATCACATCTATCCAAATAAAGCTAAGATATTGTACCATCGGGACTAGTCATACTATCTGTTTGTCTTCTATTATTATATCTAAGATGCAGCAAGCTTTGAAGGGAAATACTAGGAATGCCTCCCTTCCCTTTGGGTATTTGGTGACTTCTATTTCCATAGATAGGGGCATTGGGGTGACTGAGGACTTGTTGAAGGAAAAGCACCCGAAAGTGTTAGACAATACGACTTTGGTTAAGAGTCATGGAGCCATGGGTAGAGGCGTCGCTCAAGTACCATATGTTGATGAGCCTAGTGAGGATGAAAGGCGGATGACCCTGTAGATGGCCGATTTGACAGAGATTTATTGTTCTAGATTCTGGAGGAGTAGAGACAGATGAGGGGTACTCTGGCAGAGCATGGTGTGATCTTGTGCTACCTGCAACTTGGGCCACAAGATGGAGCTAGTTCTTCCACTTAGGTGATTCATGATCTATATGTTTACTGTTTTGATTGTATTTTTAGTGTCTAGTTTAGGCTTTAGTTATGTCAAAGCCCCCAGTCGTATTTAGTTAAGTCAAGGCTTGACTTAGTTTGGCTTTGTTTCAGTTAGAGTCTGTAATGAAAACCCATTTTGACTGACATATACTATGGTTTCATTGCATAATTTTGAGTATTAATCTGCCAAATTGTTTTGAATTATGTGCATATAATAAGATTAATGATCAGATGAATATTAGTTAATAAAAATATGAACTTGTTTATATTCTAGTTTATTATAGAACTCTAGACTACCTTTTAGTACTATAGATTTTATTACCAATTAAAACTTAAAATATGATGACCTTACTTGTATTAGAAGTTAGAAAATGATGTTTTACTTTGACACTTGATACATATAGTAGAAAATATGATGATGCCCTTTGTGAGATTAGAGCTATTAATTTTTGGAGTGACATTTACAATTACTCAATAAGAAAATTTCATTCAATTCTATTTCTTGTATAGTTTGATTATACTTGTTTTGATTGATCTTGATATTATAGATAGCTACAAGATTTTGAATTATTTGCATAGGGAGTGTGTTACTAAGAAACTCTTAAGAGATGATTTTAGGCCTTGTTTGTTATTATTTGAGCCTTAACCTTATTTCTCGCAATTTTATTATCCTTAAAAGTTGCGATTAAGTCTTTTTTATGAAAATTCAGTTGTTAGCCCATACATAATAATTGATCTTAGTATGAAATGAAACATTGTCTACCCTTGGTTATCCTGAGATTTAAATGTATCATGTATATGTAACGGATTATGTGATTTAGATTTTCTTGAAAAAGAAAAGGTGAATAGTTGGTACACTTGCAAGAATGAAAGTGTTTGACTTGCTGAAAAAATTTGTAAAGATGTTTGCTGAAAGAAAAAAATAAGAAAAACAGAAATGGTGAAAGATAATGAGCAAGCAAAAAGGAAAGCAAGAGAAACAATTAAAAAAAAAAGATGGAATATATCTATGAGCTAGTGTTGGAAAAATGAAAATCATGTTTCTAAGGAAGACTTTGAAAGTTATGTCGAGACATAGTGATTAGCGCAAAATATTGCACATCATGTATGCTTTTATACCCTTTTATACTTGCTTTTGTGGTGGAATTGGGAAGAAATGCAATTAATCAAACAATTAATGAAGTTGTTGTATGATTGTGGGTAAAGAGTTGGACATGGTCAATCAAGATGAGGGTGGCTTAACGGGAGGCTTGGAAGGTGAAGGAATGAAGAAAAAAGCAAGTTAGGAGAAAACCTTCTGGAAGGTTTGCTTTGAACTTCTGGAAGGTTTTGCACACTGGAGTTGGATCTACTACAAACCTTTCGGAATGTTTTGCTAAAAAATGTGAGACACTTGCAACTCAAGCTCTACCACTTAGGGGTCCCACCATTGCTTCTCCCACACATCACCTGACATTCTACAAGACCCTAGTTTCTGACTTTTGAGGTTGGAGGATGGGAAATGAAGAGAGAGAAGGTAGGAGCCTAGTAGGTTGTAGGCTAGGCTTGTCCTTGCCTGTCCAAGCCATCAACTCACCTCCCATTGATGGGAGGCCTACACACACAGGCTATAGGAGCCTCAAGGATGAAAATCCAGAGGAGTTACACCATTGTAAACCATTACTCAGAATTTTAAAAAGAGAAGCTCAAGGAAGAAGACATAGTTTAGAGAGAGAAAGTTTTGGATTTGTGTATTTTTTTACCCATTTAACTTGTAGTAAGTGGTAATACTCTTTTAATCTTCATTTGTTGCACTTTAATGTCATTTATTTCAAGTGTATGCCAAGTTTAGTCATGTATCTTTGAATCTACCATTGTTACATATGAGTTTTTCACTTTAAGCTTTTAATTGGGTATTAAATGGACTTATCTTTGTAGTTTCACTTTTCTTTGCATTAGTACAAGTCTTAATCTTTATTTCATTATCATGTCTCTTTCTACATTGTATGTCTTTGCATTTAATATGAGTAGCTAAGTTTTATGTTGGCTAATCCAAATGAGATTTCTTCTTGGGTATGTTAAATCAACTCTCCTTCATTCTTCCTTGTAGTGTAAACTGTTTGGTTTGACTAAGTTGAGTGCGGACGTGGTTGTGAGCTCTTGATACACCGCAGACTTGTCATGGGGTATGCTTGATCTTGCACCTCCACTTTAGTCCCTCACTTCCTATGAATCAATCGAACATCTAAACACCATTGGAAGAATGTTTTGAGTTAATTTGACATTCCCATTGGAATGACCTCTTCGGATTAGCTAACATTGTTTTTATTACATTTTAATCAAAAACTTCACTCAACAAAAAACAAACTCACAAGATTTTACACTTTACATTTTCACAAAATCATCTTTACAGAATTCAACCTTCCATTCCTGAAAGACGACATTGGAATACTTAATTCCAAGTAAAACACGACATTCAAAAGTCTCTCTTTGCTTGGAGAGCTCATTTGCACACACACACACACACACACACACACACACATTTTCATCTACACACACGTTTTCCCTATTTGTAGCATCAAACCCAAGGGAGAGTGACACTCACATACGCACAAAAGCCATATACACATGGCCAGGTGATGTTCAGAGATTAGGGTGAATGCGATACCAAGCAACATAGTGGATACAAGTTTCTTGAGGTAATATTTTGAACTCGTATTTCCTTTCATTTCTTAACCTTATTACCCAAGGCCATGTTACAACCTTAAAGAGATTTAACTGATCTCAAGAGTTGTTAGTGATACATAACTGGTGTGAATAAGGAGGATGCTAGTAACAGTTTTGTGTATTATGTTTTGATTTCTAATCATGAAACAATGTTAATTCCTTTCTTTTGTAGTGTTCATTGGTTATAATCGTATATGAGATATACCTTGTTTTGAGTTTTGCAATAATTATACTTACATATGGAAGAATAAAGAAAATTAACCAATATAATCTTAGTGACTTCTTTGCTTGTTGTATAACTTGAGTGAGTATTGATTCAAGGCTAGTAATGGACTATGGAGAGGTAATGTATTTTTAATTGATTTTCTGATCAGGCAAAGTTGTTTGCACACTACACATGAGTTTTAATGGGGATATAATCAGGAAATATTGTTGTATAGTCTCTGGTTCTATGATCTGACTTGGTATGCAGTTGTTCATATTTTATTCGTATAAGTTGTTTGACAAGTTCAACAAAACAGGCAGATTTTATGAAAGTTTGTAGGTATCTTCACTGGAAAATTTTCACGAGACTATATTGTTTACTAGGGAAATCTAGGGGTTTAAAGGCTTATTACATAGGCTGAATGCAATCAAGAGTCCTACAAAAGTGGATTCGTTTTGATGAATTATTTTAGCAGTTTGTTTTAGTATTGCTACCATACTAGGGAGTAGTAAGGTGTAGGTTGGGGTGTGATTCATCACCAAAAGTACTAGTTGTTTATTTATTATTTATAATGAATTGCATTGATTCTGAGTTACTAATTGGATAATCCCTTGAGTTTATGATTTTATTGATTTTCAATGTTTTGATATTTTATCAAGTAAAACCTCTAAATTAAGCCGAATTGGAGTGCTTGGTAAACTGACCAGACGATTGGAAATTACAAAGAAATCAAGGGGGTCAAAGAGTACTTAAAGGAGAAGTCAATTTAGATATTATGGGACCAGTTCTAGTTAGCTGGATGCGTCCAAACGCAAGTCCTGTGCCCGAATGCAAGATCGCAGAGAAGCTTGGAAATTGGCTCAGTGTTTTTTATGATACATCATTCTTTCATCTGAACATGAGTCTTGCTTCCAGATGTACTTGCTGAATATGGAATTCTAGAGAATCCAAGGTGTTAGGATTTAGGGATGCATGCAGACTAACATTTGATGATATGGTGTACCGTCGTTAGGAGGTAACAAGTCGTCCAAACTCAGTTGGTTGACCGAGGAGAAAACCTTAGGCTATGAGGCTTGCTTCTGAACGCAAGTCTTGCATACGGACGTGTGTATTGGATTGAGCGTCGTTCATTTTCACCCTAGCAGAGGATTTAAAGATTTTTAAATAGGAATTTTATTATTATTGATTATTTTTGTTGTTAACTATAAATAGGAAAGAGTTAGTTGGTTTGAGGCTTCTGTTGGCTCTTCTTCATTGTTCTTGGCTCTTCTTCATTGTTCTTTCCCCTAGGTAATTTTAAGTCTTTTGAGATAACCTCCATGGCAAGGGAGTAATCTGCCTTGTACTCTGTAGTTAGGGTAGGGTTCTTGGATTGTATATTGAACATTTATGTTAATGCCATCATTCGTTCATTGGTCTTAAATGATTTATCATTTTTATTATTCAATTAAATCAATAATTTTAATCAAGGTAATATACTCTATATACTTGTTTGATTAGTCATCAACTTGGATGATTCCTGGGTGTGGATAATTCTTATAATTCCCTACGAGTTTATATTACTAGTGGTTAAATTGATATTTTTCATATTAATCAAATCTTAGTTTAAAAGTAATATCCACCAGTTGATTACACTGACGTTGGAAGTCAACCGAAATTAGAAATAATTGCATCAATATTATATTCAATATACATTACTAGTCCATGATCCTAATACTATAGAGTTCATTTCATACATAGGAATTTCTTTTAAATTAGGTCCACTTTACAATTGAGATAAACTATTCTTTCTTTTCACCTTTCTTTGTATCCAAATCATTTTCCTGAGGATCGGCCTCAGAGTTACTGAAAAATTATTATTTATTGACCACCTGCACTTGAATGTACCTATTTGGGATCAAGCACACCCAAGTCTGGAAGTACATTCTCAACCCAAAAGTCCTAATGATAATAAAAGTGGTGGGACAGCCGGAATCTTTGTACTTGGGTGGAGTATTGGATCACATAATAGAACTTACCTGCTCTGTTAACAATGTTTTCTATTTTACATTTAACTTCCTCTTGATGGTGGAAAGGACATTCAGAAATTTCACATAAGACGACACATGTCGAATAACATCAAGTGAAGGAATGTTAATTTTCACTTGCTTAAACAAGTCAAGAATCTCAACATGGTTAGCTTGTCTATCAGGCATTTTTAATTTGTGAGGGTATGGTGCAGGAAAGGGGCATACAATAGTATTAGACTTAACAACCTCTGGCAACTCAAGTGTGTCACCATCCTTGGAGGTACCCTGAGTCTCTTTTTCTTTAGGCTTAGAGACTTTAGGTAGAATAGTTTTGTCAACCTCTTTACCACTCTAAGAGTGGTGATTGTCTTAAGTTGCTCTTCAGTGCTTATAACAATATTAAAAGCCTCGACACCATGTTGACCCTTCGGATTCTCTTGGGGTTGAACTAGGAACTTCCCTTTTTCTCGTTGAAGCACACCCGTAGTGTTGGTCAACTTCGCCATCTAAGTTCTTATATAATTGAAATCTTGTGCATTCTAACTTTTTATGGTTGTCTGATTTTGAATGAATTGATGTATGATATACTCTAGACTTCTTTTGTGTGGGGGCTAGTAGGGAGTACAACAGGTTGTCCCTAGGGAGAAAACCCTTGTGAATGTGAGTTCTGAACAAGCCATTGTGGTTTATGAAAAGGCTGATTACTTAAAGACTGAGTGGGACAAGACACCTGTTGACTAGAAGGGCATAAGACATAGGGAAAAAGGTGGAGGTTACGCATCATTTCTCCAACTTAAATTAGAATGGTTGTGCCAACCTTGATTATAAGTGTTTGAGTAGGGAGAAAATTATTGTCTTGGCTAGTAAAAAGCATTCACCTGCTCATAGAGCACTTCTTTGAAAGCTGGTATGGTTGGGCACTCCTTAATAGAATGCTCAACCGACTCACATATCGTGCAAGGCTCCTCATTATGAGGCATGCTGACCACTTCATTCACCTTCTTCACTTCTAAATTTTTCACTTTCCTAGATAGGTGTGAAATCATGGCTAATAACTCATCTTAAACTTTTAAAACGTATTTTTCATCCCCAACAGACTGAGATAGAATAGATTGCTTTGATCGCTCAGCAAGATGAAAAATATCCCATGATCGGGCATTCTCTTATAAATTCTCAAAGTAATCTAGAACTCCTTTGGGCTCTTTGCTTAAAAACTCTCCATTGCACATCAGTTCAATGAACTAACGATGTGTAGGTGTAATTCCTTCATAGAAGAAACTCACCAATTGTCAAGAAACAAAGTCAGGATGTGGAATGACATTTAAGAGATCGTTAAACCTCTCCTTACAATCATAGAACTATTCATTTGATTTTTTACAAAAGTTTTGAATTTGCATCTGATTAGTAGTTAAGATGAGCATCTTACTATGCCTTTTTAAGACTAATTATGCTTTGATAGATTTTCAATGATAACATTTCAGGACATAAATTGTACAAGGGCCCAAAGGCAATGAATATCAAACTTTCATGCAATACCAGCATGTTCTGGAAGAAAATTGAAGAAGCTTGAAACAAGTAATGAATGTTCGAACGTCAATCCACATTCGAACGTTCTCTTAAATTATTTGAAGACCAAATGGCTGAAGTGATGATACAAGGTGTGTTGTAGCTAAGAAGAAAAAAAAAACAGAGGTACTCAAGTTCCACGTTCGAACGCCAATCCACATTTGAACGTTGGCCTGAATTATTGAGGACCAGGCTGCTAAGTGCAAGGGCAATGGTACTTGGCGTGTAGAAGTTGTCCTCACAGATGAACATAGGCCACTTGAGTAGGAGATTCAAACTTCATCTGGCGTTCGAACGCTGATCAAGCAAAGAAAGAAGACAACATTCGAATGTCAGACAACATTTGAACGTTGTCCCTAGGCAGGCTGCAAAGTTGTTGCTTTTCTATTTAGACCCTGGGGCTTTCACTTGGACTTTGAAGACCTTGTACTATTCCTTCACACTCCCTTGTCCCTACCTCCTTGCCTATAAATACCCCCATTGTGGGAGCTTCAAAGGAGGCAACAATTTTACAACTAAAACTAGTTGTAGAGTTAGATTTAGATTTACATTTACTTGCATAGAGGAAGATAGATCATCTGTTGGTTGAGGTGAAAACCCTTCAAAAGTAACTAGCTTTCTTTTACTTTCAATATTAGTTTCATTTGTTTCCATTGTTTGACCTTCCTTATTCCCTTAGAGGAGTGAAATTTTTTCACTTTTCTAGAGTTTTACCAAAGCTGTGAAGGGTGGAACTTTATTCACTCATTCTTCGTCAAAGATCGGCTCTTTATGCAGTGTGTTTAACCTTGTAACTCCTCTACTTGGAGGGATGAGCATCACTCACTTTTCTAGCTTTACCAAAGCCATGAAGAGTGAGTAGTTTCTCATTCACTCTTTAGTAAAAGGTGATGGACATGTATAAATCATCTAGAAGTTATATTTTTTCATTTTATTTATGCTTAATGCTTTATATTTCACTTGTTTATTGAATGATTGAATGCATCTAGTAAACTTAAGGTACTTTGTACAACCGTGAGTACTTTCTATGACACGGATAACTCTTGAATAAAAAGACATCATAACCATGATCCTAATTCACACAATCCATCTTTATCTTCCGATTAACTTCATGTTGACACAATAGTTAATTGAGTTCCCAAGCACAAGTATAATAAACTGGATGATTGCCTACATGTCTAGATCCTTAAACTAAAGTGTGACTTTTACATTTGAGATTATCTTATATTTTGTCTAGAAAATCCTTTTGGAAAGAATTTTATATTCGGCCCAAGAAAATCCCTAAACATCACAACTTTAAATCTTAAGGGTTCCAGTCACTGTGGTCTCTGTTACTACTTACTTCGAAACACTAACATTAGTTCCATGTGGATTCGATTCCAGACTTAATCGGATTACTACAACTTGACTGCCTGTACTTGGGTGTACACATTTCAGACAAGTCAGCTTCTTCAAAATAGTTGTTCTATGAACATATTTTTTTTAAGAACTCTTTCTCTAAATAAGCCCAAGTCACTATAGTTCGGGGTTTAAGAGAGTTCCCCAAGATTTTGTTTTCTCTTTTTGAGAGAATGGAAACAACTTCATCCTTGCTACCTCATCTCACTCATTTTTTTCAAGGAATGTGCTTGCTAATTTCTCAAAATCCTTGATATAGAGATAGGGATTTTCCCTACCCACTCCATGGAATTGGGGGGAGCAGCTGGAGCATTCCATACTTAACGACAAACGCTTGTGCCATGTAACACCCCAAAATCCACCCTGGACGACATTACTATCTCAAATCATTCACATCATGAGAGCAACTAATATAATCCATAAATACAAAAATTTGCATTCATCATGCATAATATCTATAGCATCAATTAAAAGAATACATTAAACCATGACAATTACATCCCAAAAATCAAGTACTATCTTGCAGCGGAATAAAAATATTATCGTTCATACATTGTTTCAAAATGCATCTCCTAGTCTATGACATAAAGAGAGCAACTTTAGACATTTCCCTCAGTATCCACACTTCCACCCAGCTCCCAAGCTACCTTCTCATCAACTCCAAGTTCTTCCTCTAAACCAAAATTTGAGAATAAATATTGTTTGTATGGGGTGAGCACTAAGCTCTCTAGGAAAATCCTCTCAAACCCGAACAAGTTTTAAAAACATATAAAACAAGTCAGTCTCATTTCACAAATATCATATATAAATTTTGAAAGAAAACAATGAAAGTTCAACCGATCTCAAGTTTAAGCAATAGCAATAAAGTAAGTGAAGAAGTAAAACCAATTTTCAACAATAAGCCATTTCCAACAAGTTCCTGTAATAAACGATTTTTACAACAATAAACAATAACCCACAATTCGTACCATTACCCACAATATATATATGTATCCCTAATTGTATATGTATCTCAGGTATGATTTAAGATCTCGCATGAATACACACATTGAGAATATCTTGGCTCACACACACACACCCATTCTCGGAAGGATATCAACTTTAAGAAGGCTGTGTATCATCACAAAGGCAGTGACGAAATCTAACCCAGGAATAGTATACTAACCCCCAAACACAGTACCCGTGAGCGAATAGTGGTTTCGTCATCGCAAGGCACCAACCCCACTACAAGTGGTAGAAAAAATTCAAAACTGCACGGAGTGAGAAACGCATATACTCACTCTACGATATCCGGAGTGAGAAACAACAAAAATTTGGGATTTTTGTGCTTTAAAACACCACTTTAAGTCCCACTTGTCCCATTCTTTCATTCCACTCTCACCATAAGCCTCTTAAAACCCTAGATAGCCTTAGAGAGGAAGAAAAGGAGAGCAATAAACGCAAAGATTAAGAGAGATTTACACCTTATAAATCTTCACTCCACTCTCACCCAAATATTTATCTTCACTCCACCCTCACCCAAATATTTTAGAACCCTAGGAGGAGATAAAGGGGAAAAGAAAAAAGAGGAAAGATGTCCTTAAAGCTTGGGTCTTTGTGTTGAGCTTTGGATTAAAGTAGGTGTGACGCCCCAAAATCCGGGGGTCCTTCATTGACCATTGACCACTCATCAACCCACGGAAATACCCGTGAGTGTCGCACAACCCGGCATCACGTCAGGAGCATCCCTTAAATCGGGATTATAAATCATAAGTATAACTCGTGTGCAAGTTATCCTTAAATCAACCGAGGTTCAACATACCTCAATATACTTCAATTAGTGTTCATTTGTGCACGGGATAAATCCTGTAATCGATTTGAGGCAGCGATCACGTGACTGGTGAAACCTGAAACAACCACAAGGCTAGGAAAAGGGGGCCAGGCATTCGCCCGGCTTGTCCCCTCCGAAGCTTAAGTCAGTAAGGGTGGGAGGATCGAGCTCAATTTAGGGTGTTGTAGTTTGATTTCGCGTACCTTTGTTCATTTTTCTGAAGGGTATTTATACTTGGACTTGAAATGATTGCTCTGGCACGGAGGTCATCTCAGCATTTAATGTCTTCAGACTTACCCATGTGTAATGATTGATTTTCGCCTGGATTCCTGTGTCATTAATGCTCGGTAGATGAGACCAGCCCTCGGGGCCACACCGAGAACCTCTTGCCACCACCAAGTACTTGAGTGCCTACGAACGGCGTCTAACACCTACTTCATAGCAGTCGACGTCTAGGGGACTATCACCCTTAGTTCTGTGCTCGGCGTCGTAGCCATTAATGCACCCACTCATGGTTGTCAGTTTAGGTCTTCGAGGGTGCAGAGGCTCATTAAATGCCCTGTCTGCGTCGCTCACATCTCCATAAATGCTGGTCACGTCATATTAATTGCTTGTCAGAGGTCGTACTCGGCTTTACGAAAACACCTCTCCTCTGCTTCATCATTCGGCTTCCCTACCCTTCTTGGCTTCAACGCTCGGCTATTCATCATACACACCTGTACAACTGTCACCTTGGGGGCTGCCAAGCCACCTTGAGTCCCTTCAACTGCCCCCCAACCTCCACTCTTTTTTGCGACGTGGGATAAATGGCGCAAGGAGAATGGAGGCTTACCGAACATGCCCATTTAATGAAGGATGGTTATTTGCATGTTTTGAGCCGCCCTTTTCAGATTCTCTAATGATGAGTGTCTTCTCGATTCCCGCTCTCTTATCTGGCTATAAATAGGGAAAATCTTGGTCATTTGAGAACTTTACAAATTCGAATTTCCTTCAAGTAATTAGCTCTCGAGCAATCCTGTTTCTCCCTCTGAGAACTCCTTCGTGAAGAACTGCTCTGTAAGTACACTCCTCACCCTGTCTTCCCCTTCTTTTCGTCTCCCCGTCTTGACTCATGGCCAGAAATTGTAGAGCTGAAGCAAGGGACCCCCAACCATCCAGAACCTGTAAGTTAAAGAAGACCGTAGTGAATGAGCACAACATAGATGCCTTTAGAGCCAAATACCAAATCCCCGAGCGAGTATTCACCTTTTGTTTCCACCCCACCCATCACAGTAGGGACCACGGGTGTGTAGAAATGATGTCTTTTTACACCAAGGCCATCATGGAAGGGGCTGACCTTCCCTCTCCCTCCCCTTGTGTTGAAGCTGTTCCCCCTACAGTACGGGGTGAACTTTTTTAGGATAGTCATGGGTGTAATTGTCATTAATGCTCGGCTTTGGGTAGACTTAGGGGTGGATGAGATTTTATTCTGCTATGACCTAAGGTTAATCGCCGGGGGAAGGTACTACCTAAAAGCCCGGGACCCCTCAATAAATCTGGTCACGCACATGCCAGACTCAGACAAGGGGTACTTTGACGATCTGATCATGCTCGGAGGAAGCTGGGAGAAGAGACTAGGTCTGAGTATGACAGATTGTACTGCCCCAAAGTTCCGAGAGATGAAGGTGTGTTTGTGCACAAACTGAAATTTGCTTGGCGTTCTTTAACTTCTATTTCTAACCATGTTTCTCATTCTTGCAGAAGGATATCGGCGTGATTCTGCTAAACCCTTGAGGTCACAAGTCAAATTTGACGACCTGTTGAAGGTTTGGTCCTCTAACCTATCCAACGAGTTCGCCCGAGCAGCTCACGTCTTACTCGGCTACAGTCCGACCTACAGCCGATTCTCCCAGATTCTCCCGCCGTTTGATCCTAGACATTGGAGGACCTTTCCTCGTCAGAAGTAGACGACGAAAGAACCCCTTCACCAGCGCCTTCCCTACCAGAAGAGATGTTTAACATTCCTCCTCTCTCCGCCGCCAACATGGAAGAAGCTACCTCTCGACGGAGGAACAGGCTCTCGGGACTAGGAGGATCCCCGAGCACAGGTTCGATTATCCCCCCACCATCCGTGCCAAGCCCGAATGTGCCCCCTCCTCCTCCTCCTCGTCAACCATCGGGGCGCACTACAGCCCTTCAAGGAGCCTACCCCCAACTCCTCCAACTTTCCTCCCCGAAATTCAGCAAAGGGAAAAATGGCCTCGGGGCATAGGAGGAGAGCCGGCCCTCGGAGGAGCGCTGACCAAAACAACTCCATGACGCCCCAGGACCGTCCACCTCCGCCGAGTGCGTGGCCCAAGCCAAGACCCAACGGGAACGACTTGTTTTGGAAGTAGACTCCATCCTACAGGATCAAGAGGTGGCGTTTGCCGTGGCAGGGACTATCCAATTCGCTACTGATATGAGAGTCCATGAGAGCCTGCCCGACAACCGGCTCCTCCTAAGCGCTCTCCAGAGAAATTTGGTGGTAAGTATAGCCCCTCCAACTCGGTTTCACGCTCTTGTTACTTTTTTAACATACTTTCTTCCTTCTCCTCAGGCCTGCCAGCAGACGGGGATCATCATCGACCATTTCTAGGAGCACAAGCAGGCAGCAAGGAGCGCCAACTGGGTCTTGAAGGCCAAAGATGAGTTCATCAAATGGGTAGAGGCGACTCTGGCCGACCAGACCAAGCACATCGTTGAGCTCATCCGTCAGCGCGACGCCGTGGACGCTGAGCTGCAAAAGGTGAAGGCAAGCGACGCGGAGGTGGTCAAGAAGGTCGAAGAGTACGAGCTTAGGGTCTGGCGGTCGACAACAGAGTTCAGGAGTCCGAGGGCATCATCAACGACCTAACTGCCGGGTGGATGTCCTGACGGTGGAGAAGGCAGGGGAGGAGCAGAGGCTACAAATCGAGTGCCGCTGGGTCTGGCTGGAGACCTAAGACCAGATGGTCCCTGCCTTCGAGAAGGCCAAGGCCACAGCTTATCAGGACGGCTGGGTGATAGCCTTACACGCCGCCCTGGTGGAACCCAGCTGACGAACTCTTTAAGAGGCACAATACTCTTGAGGAAACTAAAGTTGAGGTCCTTCCTGAAGTGCAACCAAACGCCGAGACGGGCGAAGCGGCCGAGGGATCTTACAACTGCAACCAAACCCTGACTTGCCCCCTTCATCGGTTGAAGATCTTACAACTCGTGAGGCGAGGTGAACCCGACGGAAGGCTCCCTGCTTGTCTCTCACCTTTTCTTTTTTTATATATATGTAATTCATTGAGGGCGCAAAGCCCCATTTTGAATTATAATGAAATTTTTTATTATTCTCCTAGTCCTTGAAATGCGAATACAATTCACCTTCACGTTGTCATTTCTCCTTCACGTGTTCTTTCGTCTTTTCTCTTGTAATTGTTGGCTAATTATGAACCATGTCGTTTAGGAAGAGAACCATAAGTGTTGAAGTGACTAAGGCAACAAGGCTTCACGTACCCTTCGGGCCCGAGATACGGACCTGCTAGTTTGGACGTGAGCATAAGTGTAGGGGATTTAACCCGTTATCCCCGCATTCTAAGATCCTTTGGAACGACTCCAAAATCTTTTCCACGAACGCGGTGCGATCATCGCGCCGCGGATGAAAAACGAGCAAACCCTTTAACTGCTGATCTTCGTAACGTTGTCACCAACCTCTTTCCGGGGTGGCGACCCTAACGACTGAGGGATCATTTCGTGCTGCCTAGTAAAGTACCCCTTTTAAAGGGTCATTTTCCATTCGGGAGGCATGTCCCTGTCATCCAAATGAACACTGGGGTCTTTCGGACCCTTTCATAAAGTACCCCTTTTAAAGGGTTATTTTCCATTCGGGAGGCATGCCTTTATCTAGTTGAACACTGGGGTCTCTCGGACCTTCTCGAAAGGGTTGTGTCCTAGCGACCGAGATCCAATCTCGTGTTGTTGTTCCAGGGATGGGGTCTTACTCTCCTCAGGACATTGTCCCTAGTGACCAAGAGCTCGTCTCGTGCTGATTTTGAGAGCGTTGCTCCAGGGATGGAGTCTTACACCCCTCAAGACCTTGCCCCTAGCGATCGAGAGCTCGTCTCGTGCTAATTTTGAGAGCGTTGCTCCAGGGATGGTGTCTTACACCCCTCTTGGACCTTGCCCCTAGTGACTGAGAACTCGTCTTGTGCTGGTTTTGAGAGCGTTGCTCCGGGGATGGAGTCTTACACCCCTCGGGACCTTGCCCCTAGTGACCGAGAGCTCATCTCGTGCTGGTTTTGAGAGCGTTGCTCTGGGGATGGAGTCTTACACCCCTCAGAACCTTGCCCCCTAGCGTCCGAGAGCTAGTATCGTGTTGGGTTTGAGAGTGTTAGGCAAACAAAAAAGGAAAACAGAACTCGGATTAACAAAAATATCTTTTCAGATTTGATATATTCCAAGGTCGGATTACATCGTTGCCATTCATATCCTGCAGCCTGTAAGCACCGGTGCCTCCTACAGCGATTATTTTGTAAGGGCCTTCCCAATTGGGCCCAAGCTTCCCTTATGCGGGCTCCCGAGCCGTGCCGACAACCCTCCTCAGTACCAAGTCTCCTACTCTGAAGTCCCTGGTCCGGACCTTTCTTTGATGCTTCCTTGACAGCTCCCCTTGGTATTTAGCCAACTTGATGGATGCCAACTCTCTCCTCTCTTCAGCTAAGTTGAGATCTTTGGCAAGCATCTGGTCAATGTTTCCCAAATCAAACGCTTGGTTCCGGATCGTGGGGAGTCCTACCTCCAATGGAATGACGGCCTCCATACCATATGCTAAGGCGAATGGCGTTTCCCCTGTTGGAAGTTCTCGGTGTAGTTCTGTAGGCCCATAGCACGTTAAGCAATTCCTCAGTCCACTTCCTTTTTGCCTTCTCAAGCCTCTTCTTGATCCCTGCCAACACAGTCTTTTTGGATACTTATGCTTGCCCATTGCTCTGAGGAAAGGCTGGTGTGGAATAATAATTGCGTATTCCAAACCCTGAGCAGAATTCTCTGAACGGGCCACTATTAAACTGAGTGTCGTTGTCCGAGACGATGGCTCTAGGAATCCCGAACGGGGTAATTATGTTTTTCCATACGAATTTCTTTGTCTAGGTATCTCGGATACGGCTCAGGGGCTTGGCTTCGATCCACTTGGTGAAATAATCTATCGCCACCAATAGAAATTTCTTGCCTAAAGGGGCCTTTGGGAACGGGCCTACAATATCTATTCCCCATTAAGAGAACAGCCATGGGCTAGTCAACGAATTCAGGTCTACTGCCGGCTGTCTGGTGATGGGAGCAAATTTCTGACACTTATCGCATTTTCAAACGTATTTCTTTGCATCTTTCTGCATGTAGGGCCACCAATATCCTTGCGTCATTACTCGATGCGCAAGGGATCTGCCTCCCGTGTGACTTCCGCATACGCTCTCATGGATCTCGTAGAGCAGGGGTTCCACTTGGTCCTCGAGGACACAAAACAAATGGGGTCCCAAGAAGGATTTCCTATACAATTTGTGATCGGCAGATATCCAGAGCTTGGGAGCCTTCAGCCTGATCTTCCTTGCTTCCTTGGCATCCTTGGGGAGTGCACCATTCATTAGATATGCAATAATAGGTTCCATCCAACCCGAGGGAGTTGACGACATCTCTATTGGCAACACCTACTCGCTAACTGCTTCTATGCTTGGTTTTTCCCAATTTTCAACAATGATACGCCGGGGTATCTCAAAGGCCAATGCCGAAGCCAAGGATGCTAAGGCGTCCGCGTGATTGTTCTGATCCATGGAATCTGGGAAACTTCTACCTTCTCCAATTTCTCTATCTTGGATTTTACCTTCTGACAGTATGCCTTCATCCTATCGTCCCGAACCTCAAAATCACCATTGATCTGGTTCACCACCAGCTGGGAGTCACAGAAAATATGCTGGTGTCGGACCCTGACCGAGTAGGCAACATCGAGTCCTGCCAATAGTGTCTCATACTCAGCTTCATTATTGGACGCTTTAAATCCCAATCTGATGGCTCGCTCTATTGTGAATCCTTCCGAATTAGTTAGTACTACCCCCACTCCTACCCCCTTGCATTCGAGGACCCATCAATATGAAGACCCTAGACCCCGTTACAAGCGTCTATCTTTGGTGGGGGCTCGGGGGCAGAGAACTCGGCAATGAAATCAGCAAGGATTTCTCCCTTAATCGAAGTACGTGGTTTGTATCTTATCTCGAACTCTCCAAACTCTACAGCCCACTTGGCGATTCTTCCTGATAAATAGGCCCTTTGAAGGATGGGTCTCAGAGGCCGATCAGTCAAGACCTCTATGGTATGTGCCTGGAAGTAGTGTCTAAGTTTCCTCGCAGAGACTACCAGGGCTAGGGCCAATTTCTCCATCGGTAAATATCTCGTTTCGGCATCAAGCAGGGGCTTGCTCACGAAATAGATAGGCCTCTGCGCCCCTTCACATTCCCTTACCAGGGCGCCACTGACGGCTGCCTCTGAGACGGACAGATACAAGTATAGTGTTTCCCCTGCTACCGACACGGACAAAGTCGGAGGACGCTTCAGATATTCTTTAACTCCTTCCAGCACTAGGTCGCAGTCTTCATCCCAGACACCCTTTGCCGCCCCCTGAGCTTGGAAAAAAATGATTTGCACCTATCAGAGGACTTGAAAATAAATGGGTTGAGGGCGGCGAGCATGCCAGTCAACTTCTGGACATCCTTCATGGTCCTCGGCGCCTGAATGTTTTGTACCGCTTGAATCTGCTCGGGGTTGGCCTCAATGCCTCTATGTGTCACCAAGTATCCCAAAAACTTCCCCGAGCTTACCCCGAAGGTGCACTTCGAGGCATTAAGCTTCAGGCCTTAGCGGCGGAGTATGGAGAACACGGTGCCGAGGTCATTGATATGGTCGGCTCCTTCCCTACTTTTGACCAGCATATCATCAATGTACACCTCTATGGTTACGCCGAGTAAGGGTTTAAACATCTTGTTCATCAGGCACTGGTAAGTAGCCCCCACATTTTTCAGTCCAAATGGCATTACTGTGTAACAATAAATTCCTCGGGGCATAATGAAAGTCGTTTTCTCTTAGTCCGACTCCTCCAACGGGATTTGATGGTAGCCTGCCCGGGCATCCATGAAGATTATGCGTTTATGACCCGCAGTTGCATCCACCAGTTGATCAACCTTAGGAAGCGAGTATCCATCCTTGGGACATGCCTTGTTCAAATTGGTGAAGTCCACGTAAACTCGCCACTTTCCCTCCTTCTTCTTGGCGCACACCGTGTTAGATAACCACTCGGGGAACTAGACCTCCCGAATCGAACCTGTGTCCAATAACTTGTCCACCTCCTCGTCTACGGCCTTTGTGTGATGCAGAGCCGTCCTGCGGGCCTTCTGTTTCACCGGCTTGAAGTTTGGATTAACATGGAGATGATGGGTCATCACATTAGGACTGATCCCCATCATACTGGCCTGGGTCCAGGCGAAAACGTCGGCGTTCCGGCATAGGAAAAACGTCATTTCCACTCGCTCGTCATCATCCATTGAGGATCATATCAAGAAGTACCTTGATTCATCATTGAATTTCAGAAGAACTTTGATCAATAGTTCAATGGAACGGTCGGTCGGATCCACTGCTGGGTCATCCACGCCAAGCCGACCGAACTGTGATTGCTATTTAGCCACCACCTCCTTGGGGTCGCAATCTCCCGACGAGGCACCGAGCCCTATTATCATCGCCGCATAGAAACATTTCTTTGCCGCCAACTGGTCCCCCCGAATCTCCATGATGCTGCGCGGGGCGAGGAACTTTCTGATGATAACTGGAGTGAACTGCCCTCATAGCATGCAACCAGGTCCTCCCCATTATGGCGTTGTACGGGAAATCGGAGTCAATCACCAAAAATTCTACCGGAATTAAAACAACTATCGCTCGTACCATCAACGTGATCTTGCCAAGCGGGAGGGCACTAGAGCCATTGAAACCGATGAGGGGTGTCTGAACGGGCTTCAAATTAGCTCGGGTCAAGTCCATCTTCCGGAAGAGGTCGTCATACATCACTTCGGAAGAACTCCCTGAATCTATCAATATCCTCCTTACATCAAACTTGTCAATCTGCAACGTGATCACAAACGCATCATCATGTGGCAGGGCCACTCCAGCTAAGTCGATCTCAGAGAAGCTGATGACCTCGTTATCCTGTCGGGGCCTCTTGGCGGACTGTTCTTCCCACTCTCCCTCTCCGACCCTTAATGCCTGTGAGATTCACTTGCGCTCGGCTCGAAGAACGTTATAGGATGGTCTTTCGGTTGTACAGGCGTGTATAACATTGATTACGGGGATGACCTCTTGGGACGGCTCTGCCTTTTCCTCCGCAGTCCTCTGGCGGGGCCTCTAGTCAATGAACTCCCCAAGATGGCCCTCTCGGACCAATTGCTCGAGGAAGGACTTGTACGTCTTGCAGTCTTCAATCATGTGGCCCACGTCCTTATGATAGGAACATCGGACCGTCTAATCCCTTGTGGCCGGGTCCCCTAGCATTTTCGGGGGCCACCTGAAATACAGTCTGTCCTGTATTTTTCTCAGCATCCAATAAATAGGTTCTTTAAAAACAGGGTGGACCCCTTGGAAGGACATTCGGTTTGGTGGTGCGGTAGGCAAGCTTCTCCTTGTCGTTTGTTCTCTGTCCCTCTTCCTTGGCACCGACCCATGGTCTCTACCTCTTCTATTTTCGGGGTCGGCGGTCTCTTCCTCAACTCGTGCATACTTGTCTATCCGTGTCATCAGGTCCTTCAAGTTGCCGATAATGCCGAATGTGGCTCTCAGGATCAGTTCTTCCATCATATACCTTGAACCGGGGGACTGCAAATTTCTTCGGCATTTCGATTTCCCTGATAGACTTCACAAACGGGGAGGAGATCTGCTCTTCATCATCTCCCCTAAGCTGCTGCTTCCAGCGCCTATCGTCGGGATGCGTCTGGGAGTCCCCTGCTCCTCTAGGCCCTCTAGCGGAAGATTCCACCTGAGACTCCATCATGGCATCCCGAGGAATCTCACGGTGGAGGTCCCATCGCAAGAGGCCTGTTCGGTGGTGACCTGTCCTGGATCTTTCAACGGGTGCGCGCTTTTCCCAGCTACGCAGATTTTGTCTCTCAACCGAGCGTTCGCGCCAGTTCCTCTCGGGGGCCTCTTGCCCTGCTCTCCTGGATTCCCCTCGGCCAGAACTTCGGCCCCCCGTTTCTCGAGTACGCCAGCTCTCATTCGCTGACTGCTCGAACTCTTCGAGTCTACGCCTCACCATGGCGTTGTCTTCCTCGAGTTCCTTGATGCCCTTCTCCATACGCCTCTCCATCATTTTCACGATGTCACGAGCTGAGGGGCCTTGCCCCTTGGACCCTGATCTATAGGGAACGTTCGTTGCGAGGAATGCTCACTCCCTGCTGACCGATTCACTGGGCCAAACTCTGTGACCACTAGGAGGTGGGTAGCCTCCACGTTCCTCATGCGTAAACCCCCTACCCTATCACCTTGGGATCATGTGCTCACCATGACGCAACGGCTACAAAGAAAAAAGTTTTGTGTTCCCACAGACGGCGCCAAATTGCACGGGATAAATCCTGTAATCGATTTGAGGCAGCGATCATGTGATTGGTGAAACCTGAAACAACCACAAGGTTAAGAAAGGGTGTCAGGCATTCGCCCGGCTTGTCCCCTCCGAAGCTTAAGTCAGTAAGGGTGGGAGGATCAAGCTCAATTCAGGGTGTTGTGGTTTGATTTTGCGTACCTTTGTTCTTTTTTTTGAAGGATATTTATACCTGGACTTGAAATGATTGCTCTGACACAGAGGTCATCTCAGCATTTAATGCTCTTTAGACTTACCCATGCGTAATGATTGATTTTCGCCTAGATTCCCGTGTCATTAATGCTCGGTGGATGAGACCAGCCCTCGGGGCCACGCTGAAAACCTCTTGCCACCACCGAGTACTTGAGTGCCAGTCTGCGTTTAGGGGCTATCACCCCTAGTTTTGTACTCGGCATCGTAGCCATTAATGCACCTACTCATGGTTGTCAGTTTAGGTCTTCGAGGGTGCAGAGGCTCATTAAATGCCCTGTCTGAGTCGCTCACATCTCCATAAATACTGGGTCATGTTGTATTAATTGTTTGTCAGAGGTTGTACTCAGCTTTACGAAAACACCTCTCCTCAGCTTCATCATTCGGCTTCCCTATCCTTCTTGGCTTCAACGCTCAGCTATTCATCATACACACCTGTATAACTGTCACCTTGGGGGCTGCCAAGCCACCTTGAGTCCCTTCAATTTGTATCATTGGGAACTAGAAAATCAAAGGCCAAAAGCATAGGGACATAGTTTTAAAATTTCAAAAATTTCAATTTAACTCCCAACGTTCAAACGTGGATTGGCGTTTGAACGTGGGCTGCTTCTGACATTCGAACGTGAAGTGGCTTCGAAAGGATGTTGCTCCCAGTACTTTGGTTCTCTGATGAAAATACTATTCACTGATGGCAAAACCAAAGTATTGCAAGTTCCTGACGTTCGAGCGTGGACACTGTTCGAACATTAACACCTGCCCAGAATTCTTCCAAGCCTGCTGTTTCATTCCCAATCCTTTTTCAATCCATCCAAAACCAATCCAAATTCATCTCAAAGCTATATAATGAAGTTTTTTTATACATTATATATGATTTATACAAACTCAATCACAATTATTTGCATAATCTACAAGCCAAAAACCGTTTATAACAAAAGGTTTTACAAAATCTTGAAAGAAGGCCACAAGTAGACCCCCTTCATCGTTGATGCTCTCTATGAGGTCCATCTTCCTAAGCAAACCCTACACCTGAAATTGTTTCCCGTATAGGGTGAGCCAACGCCCAGTAGAGTAAATCCTACAGAGGCTACTCCCCACCTTAGATGCTCATGCTCATGCAACATTCATGTCCAAAATAAAATCAACCATTTTGTACTAGAGCATGCATTCAATGTTGGAATGTAACAATGACATGAAATGAGATGTCACTCACTCATTAACTTCAATCCGAGTCCTCACCGACTCTCACAGCACAATGGATAGCCAAAGTGTTTCAATCCCGTCATTTATACTCACATCAAATGACATATTCAACACTAGGGTTTTTCTTGGGGGTAGATATTCATGGACTCACACCAAGGGTCATCCAACTCATACGGAAATTCATGGACTTGCACCAAGAGTTTCGCGTACACCCACACACTTCATGGACTGAACCAAGGGAGTGCATCTCCCAATCACCGGGTCTTGCACTCGAGAGGTCGTCTTGCCTCTTCTTGCTACCCTAACCCAACTCCATGAACTCTTGTGGCTTTGCTAGACCTTCGGACCAACTTTTCCAAGCCTTCCACCAATCACCAAATATGGTATTGATGACACCCATGCACACACTCATGCAATGAGATGTTTTCGTGCATATGCAATGCCATGTCTCATTGCACATAGCATAATGCTCAATATGTTAAAAATTACACAGGAACAATTTTCAATACATCCAAGGGAAATTTATCTCCTAAGCATGTAAATACCATGTTCGTCACAATGTTAATATATCACACATGCATATATCAACAAGCATATATCAGTCATAAATCATATCATAAGTACAAGATTCCACAAGTTATCACATAACTTAAGCATGTTATTTCAATTCAATCAAAACAACAATTTCCAAACACTCAAGGCATTTCATCAAAAACCTTTAAGGCATAATTTATAAAACACATAGCATGCCTTCAATTTCACTAAGTTACATGATAGATCACATGTAGCTTTCATATATCAAAATCAAGCTAGCAAGTAGTCTAAATCATTTCTATGCTCACTTTTCCATTTCTATTACCACAGTCATATATAAAAGTCTATCCATATGCCTAATATATATATCAAACCCTTAAACTACCAACATCTAAGGAAAGAATAGTTCAAGGTAGGAAGAACCCTACCTCTTGTAGCGTAGAGGAAGTGCTAGAAACTCAACCTAAGCATCCTTGCTTTGATTTCTCCAAAATCCTCCCTTTGGATCTTCGGTGAAACCACTTGTTTTTGGTACGTAGACGTAGCCCTCGTGACGGTGATCGATTTTCTCTCTTGGCTCTACGGAATTCGAGCGACGAAAATCCGAGAATCAACGAAAGAAAGGTTGAAGAAATGATTTTTCTCTCTCTTTCTCTTCCTCTCTCTTGGCTCTACGGATATCAAGCACAAATCAATATCAAGTTTTGATATCAAGAAGAACAAGAAGAAAAATCCGTACTTTTTGAAAAACTAGAGTTAGGATATCAAGAACAAAAGTTAATTGGCTATCAAGCTATAACTTCCATCAAAATTTGGTAAGATTGCAAGAACATCAAGAAACAAGGATTCCATAACAAGTATATATAATTAAGAGTCAAAACATATATATATATATATATATATAAGTCCTAGCATCAATGAACAAGAGTGGAAGAAAACCCCTACCTTCTCTTCCTTAGAGTTTTTGAAGAACTTGAGATTTTGATCCCCTTCAAGTTGAAAATTATTTTTGATCTTGTGTTTCCCCCTTTCTTTATTGTTTCTCAAGGCTTGCTAGGGTTTCAAATGGTGTAGGAAGACTAAAGGAGGCGGTCTTATGTATTTATGGGGGAAGAAAATATCTCAACCGACCTAAATCTAATGTTCTGATTCGTTCATCACGTTCGAACGTCATTTGGCGTTCGAACGTCACTAGTGTAAATTGTTGCTTCATGTTTGAACATCATCTAGCTTTCGAACGTTACTTGCACCCACTATTTTTGCTTTTCCATCATACAAGAGTACTGGAACGAACAATCATTCGAACGTACTTTCACGTTCGAACGTCATCCCAGTTTCTTCTGTAACTTCCAGTGATGTTTTGGCCTATTTAGAAGTTGATTTAAAAAATTTTGGTGAAATACACTTTTGTATCCATGAAAGTCTAGTATCTACTATAAAATTTTTAGCTCAAACAGACATCAGAATAAGAAGTAATGATTAAATTACGAAGACAATATCCATACTCCTTTTTACCCAAATTCTCTCGAAAGTGTGATTTTACTCCGGAATACTTCCAAACTTCTTATACACCTCATATTACCTCTCCCAAATTTTCTCGACCTTTTGGATTCAATGAAGACCTTATCGTGACCTAAAAATATTTAGAAACTTACTTAATCACTATTCTTAAGGTTAAACATATTCAAAACTAAGTTTGACCCAAAAGTTATTTCGTCTGAAACTCATACTTAATGATCAATCTTTCAACAATGATTCTAAGTTTATGCCATTATTTTATTCATCTTTGGAGAACTCTTAATAAAATAATATCCTTATTTAATTTTTAATGTGGGGTCTTACATGCCTACACTGACAAATGTCTACAAGAGCATGCCGAGGAGCGAGTAGGTTGGAGGTATTCTCTCATCATCTTCACAAGTGGAATAGGTGGGAGACTATCTCCTAGATTACAAGGAATAATGGGAGGAACTAGCGGAAAGTAATTTTTGTTGGAATATGTGGCTAAAATCCCTCGATATTAATTAAGTCTCGGTTGATAGTTAAATCCAGAATATATTAAATCACAATTCATTGGTCAAATATTGCATTAGTTTTGTGAAATTGTTATGTATTAAATATTATTTTATAATGATGCATGCATACATATATTACATGGATATAATTGGATGCTTGGGTTGGGTCTTTTCTAGTCAGCATGGGTGACTTGGCCAGAGGGATCCATCAATCCTACTTGGAGTATAATTAGCCTACTTTGACTGCAGAGGGTTGAGAAAATATTGGTGGAGTTGATAAAATATTGGGGAGTTGAAGATATTATGTTGAGTAGTAACGGCTAGCAGAATCCTCCCTTATAAATAATGTTATTTGCATATAGAGAGAATACACCAAGAAAACACCCAATTTATGAGAAAACTCATTAAGGAAAAATTCCAACTCTACTGTTTCATATCAAAGAGAATTTTTAATTCTCAAAGGATAGCTCCTCATTCATCAAACTTAACAAGTTCTTTTCTATAAATTTCTTACATTGGTATTAGAGTTAGGTTGATCAAAAAGCTGAATTTTTAGATTCATTACTTCCACGAAACTCCATTATCTATTTCTTTATCTATCCAGCTTTGGTTTTCATCAAATTCTACAAGATATCAAATTCTACAAGAAGACAAAAACCATTTTTCTTTTGTAAAATAGTCTACCAACTTCAAAAGTTGTAACTTTTGAATTGGAATTCTTTATTCTTGGACATTCCTAGCCGAAGCCCCTTTTTTTCTTTGCTGCAAGTGGTTTCGAGGTAGTGTCTTCAACGTGTTTGACTACCATAACTTCATTCAAGTGATCAATTTCTTCACCAATTGTTAAAATTTCTATATGCAATTGAGTTTTGATGTATGCCAATAAATCAGACCATAGTTGTTTCAGATTTGAGCAATTGGTGTTGCAGTCTACTCAAAGCACTCATGGAACCACACTTTGGTAACAAAATTAAATCGGGTCAATTCTTACCAATTTTACCTAGCAAATTATTTTTCTATAATTTGTCAATATGGGGTCTAAAGCTTCTAGTGTAGAACGTAGAAAAATTGAGAGACTTAATGGTACAAATTATTCAACTTGAAAACGTAGAATTTGTCACATATTAATTCAAGATAAAGTTGAATATGTAATTGACGCACCATACCCTAAAGAACCACCACTTAGGGCCGAAGAGGCTGCTAGAAATACCTACGAAAGATTCATAGAGAACGACAAATTGGCTAGGTCAATCTTGCTCATTTTCATGGAACCCGATTTAGAGGTCTTTTTTTAGGAAAATGAAATTGTTAAGTCTATGTTTGATGCTATAACACAAGCCTATGGTACTGTCTCTAACACATATATTCAACTATTGATTGAAAAATATAATGACACTTTTATAAAAGAAGATGAGTTTGTTGTTGAACATGTCAATAAACTTATGGTAATAGCTAAAGAGTTAACATCTCTAGGCAACCCAATTCCCGATAAAATGCAAGTTTCAACTGTTTTACATATTCTTCTTAATTCATGGGAGTCCCTTGTAATTTCTTTGAATATGTATGACCAAGATTTAACAATGACAAAATTACTTATGTTGTTAGGCATTGAGGTCGAAGAAGGGCAAAAAAGAAAAGTATTAATGTGTCAAACCTAGTTTCTAGTGTCCCATCTTCCCAATTTGTCACGGGTGCCCCATCCAATAATGTGTCAATTAATCCATATTTTCTTAAGCCAATGCAAGACAAGCATTTTAAAAGGAACAATAAGAAATATAAAAAGTTCAAGAGACATAATAATTTTAAGGAAAAACAAATGGGTACTTGTTATAGCTGTGGGCAACCTAGTCATTACAAAAGAAATTGCACACAAAAGAGTAATGGTCAAAATTTAAAAGGATCAAGAGACATTATGTGTGTGTGATTTTTGAGTCGCTTCTTACAGACTGTGACTCTCTTGCTTGGTGGATTGATTATGCCTCTTCTCGGCATGTGGCTAAGACAAGAGATAATTTTATAGAAATAAAGGTGGTGAAAACCAGTGACCAAAGTTATACATGGGAAATAATACTTACTGTGACATGCTTGAAATTGGCACTGTGAGAATTTCATTGTCCGAGCAGAACATCCTTCTCTTAACTGATGTACTTTATGCACCTAATATGTGGTGTGATCTCTTGTCTATGCCATGTTTAGATGATAAGGGTTTTAAAGTCCGTTTTTGGTCTTCGAAAGTTTCTATTGGTAAACATGGTCGTATTCTTGCATGAGGGACTAAAGTTGATGGTCTTTATCATTTGAATATTGCTAGTGACAATAATAAAATTGGTTCTTCTTCTACTTATATCGATGTCTCTTGTGATGATAATGTTGATTATATTTTATGACATATGAGACTAGGTCATATTAATTATTATAAAATGAAAAAGATGGTTAACATTGGATTGATTCAAAATATAGATCTTGACTAAAAACCATGTGAATCTTGTATAAGTGAAAAAATGACTAGAAAGCCATTTGAAAATTTTGAAAAAGCCAAAGATTTGCTAGAATTAATACATTCGGATATTTGTGGTCTTCTAAATGTTAAAACTCAACGTGGTATGAAATAATTTCTTATGCTTAGTCATGCACACTTAAGCACTACTTTTTGGGGAGAGGCTATTTCTACCGCCATTTATATTCTTAATATAGTACCCTCTAGAACAATAGAAATGACATCATATGAAATTTGGAGGGGTACAAAATCAAGTCTTTCTCATTTAAAATTTTGGGGTAGTTCGGCTAATGTTAAAATTTTAGGACCTAATCGAGGAAAATTAGATCCTAAATCAATAAATTGTACTTTAATTGTATATTGTGAAAATTCTATTGGCTATAGATTTATAATCCACCATAGTGATGTATCAGTGGGAGTCATTGAAAGTAGAGATGCATTTTTCTTTGAAGATGACTTAGATAATTATTATAAAATGATTATAAAATGAAAAAGATGGTTAACATTGGATTGATTCAAAATATAGATCTTGACTAAAAACCATGTGAATCTTGTATAAGTGGAAAAATGACTAGAAAGCCATTTGAAAATTTTGAAAAAGCTAAAGATTTGCTAGAATTAATACATTCGGATATTTGTGGTCTTCTAAATGTTAAAACTCAACGTGGTATGGAATAATTTCTTATGCTTAGTCATGCACACTTAAGCACCACTTTTTGGGGAGAGGCTATTTCTATCGCCATTTATATTCTTAATAGAGTACCCTCTAGAACAATAGAAATGACATCATATAAAATTTGGAGGGGTACAAAATCAAGTCTTTCTCATTTAAAAGTTTGGGGTAGTTTGGCTCATGTTAAAATTTTAGGACCTAATCGAGGGAAATTAGATCCTAAATCAATAAATTGTACTTTAATTGTATATTGTGAAAATTCTATTGGCTATAGATTTATAATTCACCATAGTGATGTATCAGTGGGAGACATTGAAAGTAGAGATGCATTTTTCTTTGAAGATGACTTAGATAAAATTGAGAAAATGGTTGAACAATTTGAAATTACTAAAGAAAATGAAAATAAAAAACCACAAGAGCAAATAATAAAAAAGCCTCCACCCAAGGATACTTTAACTAGAATACAAAGGGAAAGACATCCACCTGGCGGCTTAAAAGATTATTATGCATTCAATAGTGAAGAAATTCCAAATGATCCTATTGATTTTAATGATCCTATGAATTCAATTGATCATCTAAAATGGAAAGAAGCAATCAAAGAAGAAATAGAATCTATAGAGAAAAACAAAGTTTGGGAGTTATCTGATTTACCAATAGATAGAAAGGCAATTGGGTGTAAATGGATTCATAAAAAGAAATTTAAATCGGATGGATCTATAGATAAATATAAAGCTAGACTAGTGGCTAAGGAATATACACAAAAGGAAGTATAGATTATGATGAAACATATTCTCCCGTAGCTAAGTTTACCTCAATAAGAATATTAATGTCCTTGGTTGCATACTTAGACCTAAAGTTACATCAAATGGACTGTAAAACCTGGGTAAATTTAAACTTTTTCTGAAAAAAAAGGCAAAATGGTAATTTGCCACTATAATGCGTATTTAAAATAATCATGTTCAAGAGCTCGAATGACACAACGGATTTCGCCGTTGGATTCGTACCGCGAAATCTAGTTGTCCTGTCAAATTTTGTTGAATTCCGAGATAGTCAGATTTTTGTACGTCGTTCGAGACGGCTGACCTCACAAAGGTCCCCACTAATAATTTTTTTAAAATTTCCTTAGAATTGGATTAAATTTTAAATAAAATTAATTTGAACTTAAACCGGGATGTAATGTATCATTTCGGGGCGAAAACGGACCCGGACAAGAGAACGTGTGGCGCGACGTGGACCAAGTGTTAAGGGTTATAAATATGATGAAATATCTGATTTTGGAGATATTTCATCAACTGAAACCAGTAGGTATACGTTGGGGAGAAGGAGAGAAAGAAAAAGAGAAAATAAAGTGAGATTTCAAGAATTGTTTCTCAAATCTACGGAGTTTTGCCGGTCGAAATTTTTCGAACCAAAAATCAAAATCGATCTCCTCGACGAGGGCTACACAACCACACCAAGAACGAAGGATTTCACCAAAAATCCAAAGAGGGAATTTTTGGAAATCAAGACTTGGAGGTTGGTGTTGGTATTCTGGAAGGTTCTATCCTTCGTTTTACGCTTTAAGAGGTAAGTTCCCTCCTACTTTGGTTTATTTACATCCTATGGTGTCCATAGGAAATGTGTGGGCTATTTTGAGTGTTTTTAGCACTTACCTATTAGAGTTGGTTTAATGAAAATGGGTAGGCTCAAATCTAGTGTGAATTAGTAGTTAGAAATTGCTAGTTTGTGATTTCTATGATGTTTTGATAATTGGGTATGTAAAAATCATATATTCTGATTTTTTTTTAATATTTATGTGATAAAGTTATACATCTTATGTGATTAAATAATTTGGTGCCTTGAAAATGTTTGATAAAATGCATATACGAAATAAAGTGTGTTAATTGAATGAGATTTGTGATAACATGCTAGAATGAAGTGGTAAAGAGAAACCATATGTTTATAAGATGAATTACAATAGAAATGAAATGTTGATATGTGCTTATGATATGTTGACATTGTGACAAAGTTTGGTAGTTATATGCATAAAATATAAATTATCATAAAACATGTGGACATGTGGTTGAATTGCTAATTTGGCATCAATGCATATTGGGCATGATATCGGCATCACATTCATGGGCATGAGTCATGAGTGTGGGTGTGTGAATGCATGGTTGATCAAACACCATACTTGGTAGTTGATATGTGGTCTCGGAAAGGTTAGATCGAAGATCCCCTTTGAGTCACATGGTTGCATGAAAAAACTTGTGTCGGGTATAACAAGAAGGGCTAGAAGATCCCTCTGGTGAAAAACCCGGTTATTAGTTTATTCACTTTCGTTGGTGCAAGTCCAAAAAAGTGAATTAGATGCACGGAGCCGGCGGTGCAATTCCAAAATCCGTTGCCCAACAAAGATACAAATTTTGTTAAAGATTTTGTTTTATAAACATACTTTTGGATGTGCAACATCCAACAATGCTTGATTTTATAAACACATGATTTTTATTTCAAACAAGCATTGGAGGAATTTCATTAATGATGAAGGTTTTACACATGTGCATTACATTGTGTTGTGTGAGCCAATGAGAGCTCATGTTAAAGTGCATTAGTGAGTGTCATCTCATATCATGGCATGACATAGTAGAGTTTTAATCTTGAATCACATATTCTTGTTTGAAATGAATAAATGTTGTGGATTGTTGCATGTGCACATTCATATGCATCTAGGGTGGGGAGTAGCCTCTGTAGGAGATACTCTATTGAGCGTTGCTCACCCTGTACGGGAAAACATTTCAGGTGTGAGATACACACCAGTGAATGACTCTCATTTGGAGTCTCAAGGGTAAAGAGAGGCCGAATTGTGGCCTTTAACCTTGGTTTTTACAAAACTTTTGTTAAAACTATGTTTTGGGCATGTAATATGTGTAAAAGAATTGTAATTAAACTTATATGGACTACTTTTAATATAACCTTGCATGTTTTATATGAGTATGGATAAATGGACCCGGTGTGGCCAACTTTTACTCATAAATGGACCCAATGATGTAATTGTGTTATATTGGGCCTCGAATGGGTCATGTTGATGTATGTTGTACAAGTTGGGTTTTGGGTAGAGCTCCCCGTACAAAGGAGACTCTGCCCGATTTTGTTAAATTATGGATCCCAGTAAATGGGACACAACGGCATGATATCAAGTTACATGATATCCACAGGCATTCCGCGGATTGATAGGTGATCAACGGACCCCCGAATTTTAGGGCGTCATATGGACGTTAAGACTGCTTTCCTTAATGGTGAACTTAAAGAAAAAAATTATATGTATCAACCGCGAGGATATGAAGTTGAAGGTAAAGAAGATAAGGTGTACAAATTGAATAAATCCTTATATGGCTTAAAACAATCCTCAAGGCAATGGTATCATACTTTTCATAATACAATTATATCTTATGGTTTTGTTCTAAATAACTATGATCATTGTATATATACTTGGAATAGTGAGAGTTATTATATTATTCTTTCCTTTTATGTGGATGATATTTTACTTGCTAGAAAGGATATAAATAGAATCTTAGAACTAAAAGATTGGTTAAACACCAAGTTTGAAATGAAAGATATGGGTAAAACATATTATGTACTTGGAATTAAAATTTCTGGAGATAGAAAAGAAAGAAAATTGAATTTATCTAAAAAATCCTATTTGAAAAATATTTTAAAGAAATTCAAAATTGATTCTTGCAAACCTATTGAATCACCCATTTACAAAGAAGCAAAATTGTCTAAGAATATTGCTCCTAAAATTGAAGAAGAATTACAAGAAATGAAATTAAAACCCTAAGCTGAAATTGTTGGTAGTCTTATGTATGCTATGTTATGCACTAGACAGGACCTCAGCTATGTTGTTAGTTTGATTAGTCAATATCTGGGTATACCTCATTGGTTAGCTGTGAAACGTGTACTTAGATACATACAAGGTAAATTAGATTTTTTTTTAACATATCAAGCTAATGATATAAATGTTAATGGTTATTGTGATGTTGATTTTGCTGGTGATATTGATGAAAGAAAATCCACCATGAGTTATATATTTGTTTTTGGTGGTGGTGCTATTTCATGGTCTAGTAAAAATCAAGGTTGCATAGCTAAAAGTACTATGGAAGTTAAATATGTTGCTTGTAGTATGGCTATCTCCGAGGTCGTATAGTTAAAATAGTTTCTAATTGATTTAAAGCTTGCCTGTGTAGATAATATGTCTATTTGTATTTTTTTTTATATAATGAGACTGTGATAAAAACCATTAAAATGGAGAAATCGAGCCCAAACGTAAGCATATAGAGTTACAATATCACTATATAAGTGATATAATACAAAAAAAGAACAAGCAACTATTGATTATCTGTGAACAAAATATATGATTGCAGACCCATTAACAAAACTTATTGGAACTGAAGAATTTAAACGACATGTCGTTACCATGGGTTTAAATTATGAATGAATATCTCGGGTTTGTAGTCAAGTGGAAGATGTTGGAATATGTAGCTAAAATCCCTCAATATTAATTAAGTCACGTTGGTGGTTAAATCCGGAATATATAAAACCCCAATTCGTTGGTCAAATATTGCATTATTCATGACATATATCATAGATGCATTTTTTGTGAAATTATAATGTATTAAATATTATTTTATAATGATACAGGCATACATATATTACATTGATATAATTGGATGTTTGTGTTGAATCTTTTCTAGTCAACATGGGTGACTTAGCTAGAGGAACACAAGTAGTGAAAGACTAGTCAATCATACTTTATGTATAATTAGCCTACTTTGACTGCAGAGGATTGAGCAAATATTGGTGGAGTTGATAAAATATTGGAGAGTTGATGATATTATGCTGAGTGGTAACGGCTAGTTGAATCATCCCTTATAAATAAGGTTCTCTGTATACAAAGAGAACACACCAAGAAAACACCCAATTTATGAGAAAACTCATTGAAGGAAAATCTCAACTCTACTGCTTTCATATCAAAGAGAATTGTTAATTCTCAAATGCAAGATCCCCATTCATCAAATTTAACAAGTTCTTTTCTATAAATTTCCTACAATTTTCCCTGTTCCCCTCATTATGTGGAACATTGTTGTTTAACCCTTCCATATCTAAACTGTGTGTAGGGACAAGTCTATTGTGTATTGTGTCTCATGTCCACATGCAAAATCTAGAACTAAAATTAAAAACAAAATAACATTAAATTAAAAGCAAAGTACAAAAAATAACGTATCTGAGCTCATTATGGAAATCACAACAATTACTTGACGCTCGTCTGAATCACCACTCAAATTAGAAATGTCTTTCCCGGCAAAAGCACGAAAAATGTTTGCTCCAAAAAATGCCTAGATAATAAAATAGGTTCCCAAGAACAAGAATATATCCTTTATGTCACACCCCCACCCCGGATCACATAGGGTGGGAGGTGGACCGGCCACCAAGGCCATAACTAATCAACTCTGTGCATAATAAATGTAAAATACATTGGAAGACAAATAATAAAGTGATCCAATTCATCGACCTAATGAATACCAAATGAATAAACTAAACATTACCAACATCAATATTAAAATCATCTAAAATAATAATTAAACAATAAGGTTCACTATTCTAAGCATAAGCAACATTATTCCCAAAACAATTAAATAATTGTCTCAAAACTATAAAAGACATTTATTCCTGAATACCTACAATAAAATAAATTTTTAAGTCCTCTAATCCCTTGTATACCAGCAGACTTACTCCTCACCCTGATCCTCTCCTGAAAATGTTAAATGTTTGAGTGAGCACAAAGGCCCGTGAATAATAACCACCTCTAATGAGATTTGAAAATAAATCTCAAAGTCTATATACAAAAATAAACTTTGTTATACACATATGTACAACAAATTATACACCAAACCCTCCCACATAATCATTAAAATAAAATGATTTCATAATCATAAATAATGTCATAACTGAAAAACACATTTAACCTAAAATACTCACACACACATTCAGTTTCAAATACATTTGTCAAATCATATTTGCTACCACTAGCGTAGTAACTGACCCAGTCTTTTGTCATCATTAGCCTGATGACTGGCCCCGTCTCTTGTTACCACTAGTCTAGTAACTGGCCTCATCTCTTGTCATCACAAGCCTGATGACTGGCCCCTATGTGCACATCTTTATACCAACTACGTCGGTATACAATCTCGTTACCATTTAGACCTGAAAACCCAGTCCCCGTCTAATTAACATGATTTTCACACACACCAAAACTATATCTTTAGTCCCAACGTACACAAAATTTTTCTATCATCACCAAAAAAATGATATAGAATCATTCCACAAATTTTTCAAAAATCACATGCATAACAGTTCACAATTGTAAAATATTTAATTGCAACCCCAAACATCAACGTATATCATATATATTAAAAATTCACACGCGCGCACTCACACACTAAATATAGAAAATTCTACCAAAAGAAGTAGTAACTACTCACATTGATTCCCAAAATTCAACTCAAAGCCTTCTTTCTCAACTTCAATGCAATCACCACCTAATCCAAAATAACATATAACAATCAGTCTCTATTCCTAACTTTGGTATTTCGTAATTTTATATTTAATTTTTATACTTCTTACTCATTGATATATACTTAATATATATTGTACACATTAATATCATTTATAATACGAAGTAATAGGGTATGAAAATATTCGGGGCTGTTTGGAAAGAGTTTCTAAAATTTTGGGGTCAAATCATAATTTTTTAAACTTTTGAGGTCTAAGTGTAATTTTCTTAAAAACGAATTTTCTATTTTTCGGGCGTGTCATAAATTTTCCAAAATATTATTTTTCATAAAATTTTCTTAAATTTGTGAATAAGACCTCAATTTGATTTATTAGAGTAACCTTTGATTTTTAAACACTTAATCGAAATTTTTAGAAGTCGTTTCAAAATTTTAGAAATTTTTCAAGACTCAAGGGCTATTTTGAAATGATCATATTTGTTTCAAACATATTGGGCCAGTTCCATGAATTACCAACTTCCATGGTAGTCAAAATTGAGTTTTTATAAAAGTATAAGAGTCAGAACATAACTACTTAAAACTAAAAGGGAGGTTTTCATAATTTCATAACTTTCATCATCTTCAATCCCTACGTATCCAGATTTCAGAAGCTTTGCTAGTCTGTATAATTTTTTCTTGTTCCCCTTTTTTCCTAATATCTTATTAACACAAATACCCACCATCACATATTTGGATTTACATGTTCCAACTCTATAACCTCCCCGTATAGATTACTTACAACATTATATAGATTACAACTTTGTATATGTGTAAATATAATGATTAAATACAAAATTAAATTTCAATAGAAAGACTAACCTTGACGATCAAATCTTCTAGTTTTCTTCCCTCTTCTCTAAATCCCTTCCTTCTTTCTCTTCCTTTTTTCTTTACTTGAAACCCTAGCCTCTCTCTCATTTCTCTTATTCTAACGTCTATGTAGTGGTTACTATGAAAGAGAATATCTGTAACACCCCGTATTTTCTTTTTATATATTGGAATAGATATATCCATAATAAAATATTGTGGTGAATGTGTGGATATGTGTAATAAGGGAAGGATAAACCATATAGACTTTTAATACTAGGATAAATACTAGAGACGCACATAGATTGGAAAGTTTGAGCTTTAGAGACGTTAATACATGAAAATGGGGATTAGATGAATTTTTAAATACTTTTAGGTCAAGATAAGGTTTCCATTGACTCCGGAAGGTCGAAAAAAAAAACCTTGGGAAAGGTAATAGGAAGTGCATGGGGAACTCGGTAGACGGAGGAAGAGTCTGTCTGTTGATTAGTACCGGTACTGGGTACCGGTACCAAATGGTACCGGTACCGGGTACCGGTACCCCGAGGAAGAGTCTGTCTGCTGATTAGTACCGGTACTGGGTACCGGTACCAAATGGTACCGGTACCGGGTACCGGTACCCCGTTTACAGAAGGTTTCTGGTACCGGTACTGGGTACCGGTACCCCTATTCCAGAAGGTTCGTAGTACCGGTACTGGGTACCGGTACCAAATGGTACCGGTACCGGTACACCCGATAAAAACCTGAACGTTTTTAATCGCGACGTGGTCCGACTTTTGGGCCTATAAATACTTTAGGCCGCCTCTTTAGTCGTCCATTCCTCATCCTAAACCCTAGATAACTTGAGAGAGAGGGAGAGAACACAAGATCAAAGAGAACAACAAGAGATTAAGGGTAGATTCAAGGATCAAAACCCTAGTTCTTCAAGATTCAAGGTAGGGGGTTTTCTCTCATTCACTTACATTGAGGCTAGGGCTTATATATATGTAATTTTTTCACTTTAACTTATACATGTAAGCTATATAATCCTTGTTTCTCAATATCTTGTGATCATTTCCATGATTTAAACAAAAATTGTGTTGGATGAACCTTTGAATCCTTTTTTCTTGCCTAAAAAACCCTAGGTTTCAAGATAGATGACCTTTTTTCTAAATTGTTCTTAGTTATTGATTTCAAATGCTTAGTGTTTGATATTACCTAACCAAAATAATGCTATAATGATCTCTTGTGCATTTTCCTTAATTTATTCTATGGTTTGTTACATGAGAAATTGTGGAATTTGGTAATTCCTTGGAATTGTTGTGAATTGAGCATATTCTCGGTTTCCTTATTATATGAGTGTTGCGATGGACTTGAATTGCCTTCGAGAGATGCCGTAGAGTGTTAGAGGTTAGTCTACCCCAATGGGGGGTGAGATGGTTGCCTAACACTTGTAGTGGGTTGTCATTTGGTAATGCAACCACTATCGTTCACTGGAGTTCGAACAAGGGATAGTATACTTTTCCTAGGAAGGGACTCGTCACTGCCATTGGGATGGTAGACGCCTCTTCCTAAAGTGCTTGTGATTGTGATTGTAATTGGTGGACTAGGTAAAATCGTAGGGTAGATTCATGGGAAGCAAACATCATACATAGTACGAGGATGAACCGAAAATACTTGGAGGTTTGCTAAACTACATTTTTTTGTGATTCATTTATTTAATTACTGCTACTGTCTAAACTTGAGATCTCTTTTCAAATACCCCTGTTTTAAATTCCGAGATTATATATGTTAATTGTGAAATGAGACCGACCGTTTCCATGTTTTTAAAACCTTGTTTGGATTTGGGAGAAATGTGGCTACAGAGCTTCGTGCTCACCCCCCTACAAATTACATTTTTCAGATGTGGTGCTAGAGGAGGATCTCGGCATCGAAGAGCCGGGGCATTGGGAGGCTCCCCTCGAGGAGAACATGGATCCCGATGTGGACATGTAGAGCAGTAGCTGCTTTTGTACTAGACTAGGATGTTATTTTGAAAGATTGTGTAGTCTAGTTTATTTTGTAAAATTCCGCTGCGCTATAAGAGTAAATTTTTATTGGAAATGTAAATGCCAAAGGTGGCCTATTCTTTTGGGATATTCCTGTAAACATTATGAATCATTGCTTGAAGTCTCATTTATTGATGATTTATCTTAGTGCTCTCATGGTATGAATGGTTATTGAATGTAATGCCGCCCAGGGTGTATTTTGGGGTGTTACAATATCTACATATTAGCAGACATCTAGGGCAACAAGAAAACTTATTTTTAATCACCACCTTTTTTTATAACTGCCTACATATAGATATATACTAAATAAAAGGAACCTTACAATAACTCTACAATTTCTCATTCATTAATTACACTTACATCCCTTTTCAAAAATAATATCACAAGTCGACCTAAACTAAGTTTTATATATTTCAAAATTTTGGGATATTGCACTTCAGGAACTCGGTTGATTACCGAGGTCGTTTCCTCAGGGAAAACAAAGGTTAAAGTCGATCAATGATAAACAAAGAAAAGTAAAACTCCTAAATTTTGAAAAAGGATTTTCAGAAAGAGGTAAACTAAATAACAATAACAAAGAAAACCAGTAAATCCTCCGAGTTCATCCCATTATGAATAGTAATTTTAACCAAATCCTATTACTCACTCGAGATTGTAATCAAATGCACTCAAAAGGAAAATATTCAACTAAAACTAATGAAAGCGACAAATGTGGATTCAAATTTATTGACTTAATTTCAAAAGAATTACATTCACATTGATTGTACTGATTTCAAGAATTATTTGTACCAAACCTAATTGTCTATGGATAAGCAAGAAGATATACATAGGACTCATGTATTCAACTTTAATTATTCAATCAATAAAATAACTTAATCTTTTGAAGAAACCTAGTTAGGTAAAAATCCCCATTCACGGATCAAACTCTTTCATCCAATCAAACCAGAAAATGACTACTCAATCATTACAAAAGTAAAAACAAAAATAATTGAAATAAACATCCATATAATCGAAATAGGAATAGAACTTGAATCGAAATCACAAATAGAAAGTAAATACCTTGAACTAAATGCAAATAATCATAAATTGTTACATAAAAGAGAACCAACATACTCGCCTTACAAGAAATTAAACAACTCAAAGTATAGCAAAGCTTGAAATAAAAAATAATGGAAGAACTCATGCAGAATGAGTAAACCTTAATTCTAGGTAGAAGAAACGGCTAAAGGAAAAATAAAATAATGAACAATTGATCCCCTCCTTCTAGCTTGGCCTTGGTATTTATTGTAGAATATCAACTGAATATTGTCCAAATTATCCACCAATCACTACCCTTTAAAATCCCAACAGATATACTTTCCAAAGGAATCGTCATAGCATGAAAACACTAATGAATCTGTAGGAAACCTAATTCGACCTATCGATAGCAAAGTTACTGTTTTTAATGAACTGGTACCTCATCACAGCTATTGGCACAAGTGTTCTTTATTTCGAACTTATCGATAACACAGTAATAACCTCCCAGTAGGAAAGTTTGTATTTTACTTCTACTAGGAGGAATTCACTTCTAGTGGTAGAACTACAATTTGCCGCCTAATGAATCGGTAGAAAACCTAGGGGTAGATCCAATCTTTTTCCAAATTCTTATTGCAATGCTCTTAGCTCAACTTCAAGCTCCTCTTACTCCTAGCCAAAGTCTTCCAAAGCATCAAAATTTATATTAAACCTTGTTCTTACATTAATACCTACAAACATGAATATTCTCTATAAAACACAAAACTAAACTAAACTAAAGCAAATAAAGAATGAACAGAGCTAAGATTAATGATATGAGACATGAAATATAAAATATTATGCTCTCATCAACTAGCTTGTGTGCAATGTGCTAGTGTTGATACTTTTGTTGATATGAGGTCTTTGGGGGTGGAGTTAGACTTGATTGAAGCTAATACATTGATAGCTCAATTCAAGTTAAGGACGATATTGATCGATGGTATCTGGGAGACACAAACTCAAGATCCTCATTTATTGATTTGGATGAAGGTTGAGCATGTATATCTTTGTCACACCCCATCCCGAGGGACCTATTTGGTATCCCTAAGATGTAAGTATAACTTGACATGTGTCAATACTAGCGCCTGTAATTCAGAAATACATTTAAACTAATAATACTAACTAATAATCTCATGAAAGAGATAAACTATACAATTCTATGGAAAAATGCATAACTATGCAACTTAATCAAAACAAAACATTGGGGAATTTATCCCTTACATCAACAAGGAAACAAACACTCTTGTACAAAATATACACAACCAGTTTTCTTAACCTCTCAACTCGACACTGCTAGTGCTATAGTGGACCAACTCTAAACTTCAATTTCCTAAAAATAAATATTTTCTTGAGTGTACTATGCATCATAATAAATGGAAATATTAAAAATATGGATAAAATATTATTTCACCAAACTATGTTCACAATCTGAGGACAATGACCAAAATCAAAGTGTTTTCAACTCACTTTGAAATCTCATAACCACTGCCAAAATATCAAAATAATAAATAGTTCACATGTGCTATGAGTCAACAACAACATTTAAGCAATGTCAAGCTATCAACAACATTTAAGCAATGTCAAGCTACCTATAACATTTAAGCAATGTCAAACTGTCTCACGACAACTGCGGAGTGTCCAAATCAACAATATGTAAGTCATGTCAAGCTATCAACAACTCTAGCATAGTGGATACTAATCAAATCACAAACTTTTCAAACAAACCACAATCTTTTCAATAATCACAAGCTTTTCAAGAAAACATATTTGATCCATTATTTGCTCAACTCAACATAAATCAAGTCATCAAAACTTCATTTCACATAGTTAAATAACTCATATTAGTCATATACTTTTATTTTCAATTATTATGAAGCAGTACATTTCATCTGTTACAGTCAACCAACACACAACACTACTTTATGCTCGATCCCTAGGTGAAACCAATGTAGTAGCCTCTGACCCTAACAATTTGTATATGCACAAATGCAAATGAGTAACGACTCACAAATAACTTAATCTATGCAAGTAAATTCATGTGAATATGTTGCGTGACGTTTCGTATTCACCACAACTTAACTTCAGCCCCAAGTCTGAAGACCAACTGGCCACTCAAGCATTTACGGACTCAATGAATACCCTCTACAACCTTAAAGTAGAACGTAAACCCTTTTTGCCACTCAACCTATGTGCAATTACAATTAGTTTAAAAGTATTCCGGTATCTTATTTTATACAATCAAATACTTAGTTTTGGACAACTATGTGTAACCGCACTCAAAACTCTATTCCAGATCCGTGATTTCCAACCCAAATTCAAAAACCCAATCATAAGTTTTAAAATATGCTAAACATTCATAAATAATGTAAGCTTGAATTCAAAATGAATTTGAAAAGTTTCGACTGATCTAGAATTGAGAAACCCTACCCCGAACTATTTTTTGATTCGAAATAGCCAAAAATAAAATGATGTTACTTTTCAAAGAAATTTCCAACACATAATCAATTAAACTATCTAAGAGTAAATATAAAATTTATTTTCCCCAAAAACTACGTCAAATTGACCCTGGAGGCCAAAATAGTCATTTTACTTATAACGCCCCAAAATTTACCTTGGACATCATTACTATTTAAACTATCCATATCATGTGAGCGGCTAATAAAATTCATAAATACAAAAAATTTCATTCACCATAGATAATATCTACATTATCATCCAAAAGAATATGTCAAACTATGACAGTTACATCCCAAAATCAAGTATTATCTTGCAGCGGAATAAACATAATATCATTCAAACAATGTCTCAAAATGCATCTCCTAGTATATGACATAAAGAGAGCAACTCTAGACCATTCTCTCGGGATCCATGCTTTCCAAGCTACCTGCTCATCAACTCCGAGTTCTTCCTCTAAATCGAAATCTGAGAATAAATATTGTTTGTAGGGGGTGAGCACTAAGCTCTGTAGTAACATTCTTCCTAACTCAAACGGGTTTTAAGAATATATAAATATAAGTCGGTCTCATTTCATAAATATCATATATCACTTTTGAAAGAAAACAGTGACAGTTAAACCAATCTCAAGTTTAAACAATTATCAATAAGGTACAAGAATAGGTAAAATCAATTCCCAAAAGTAAGCCATTTCTAACAAATTCATATACGAAACCATTTTCACAATAATAAACAATAGCCCACAATATACATCAGTATCCCCATCTTATTTTTGTATATGTACTTGTATCTCATGTATGATGTAAAACATCGCATGAATACACACATTTAGAATATCTTGGCTCACACACACACACCCATCTTTGAAAGGATATTAACTTTAGGAAGGGCGTATACCAACGCATTGACAGTGAAGAATCCAACCTAGGAATAGTATATTAACCCTCAGCCTCGATTCCATATGAGTGAATAATGGTTTGGTCCTCGCAAGGCACCAACCCCACTAGAGTGATAGAGAATCTTCAAACGCACACGGAGTAGGAAACGCATCTAACCCACTCTATGATATCCGGTCAATGGTCACCCATGTTCATATAAACATCCATACAAGAGATACAATAGCAACCAATTTCTCAAATCACAAGTATTGTAAAAACCCCCAATTCCATAGGTATTTTTTCAATATACCAACTCAAGAAAATTAAGCAAGAGATCATCAAAAGAGATAGTTTTTTTGTTCCAACAAAACAATCGAATTTTAAAATCAAGAACAAATGAATATCAAGTAAAGAAATCAAGAACAAATGATTTATCAAGTAGAGAGATCAAGAACAAATGAATATCAAGTAAAGAAATCAAGAAGAAATGATTTATTAAGTAGAGAAATCAAGAACAAATGAATATCAAGTAAAAAAATCAATAATAAATGATTTATCAAGTAGAGAGATCAAGAACAAATGATTATCAAGTAGAGAAATCAAGAACAACTATTTTATGGCTATCAAGCTATAACTTCCATCAAAACATGGTAAGATTTGCAAGATCGTCAAGAAACAAGGATTCCATAACAAACATATATGATTTAAGAGTCAAAAAATATGTATGTATAAGTCCTAGAATCATGCACAAGAGTGGAAGAAAAACCCTACCTTCTTCTTCCTTAGTGTTCTTGAAGAACAAGAAGAGTTGTTCTACTTCAAGATGAAGATCCCTCTTGATCTTGTGTTTCTACCCTTCTTTCTTGTTTTTCAAGGCTTGCTAGGGTTGTAAATGGTGTATGGAGGCTAAAGGAGATGGTATTATGTATTTATAGAGGAAAAAAATATCTCAACCACCATCAATCTGATGATCTGATTCGCTGCTCACGTTCGAACGTCATTTGGCGTTCAAACGTTAATAGTGTAAATTACTATTTTCGTTTGAACGTCATTTGGCATTCAAACATTGATTGCTCCTAGTACTTTTGAATTTCCATTAGAGCTCTGCAGACATCAAAGTACTGGGACTTCCGGTCGTTTGAATGTCGATTCACGTTCGAACGTCATCTCAGTTTCTTTTGAAATTTCCAGTGAAGTTTTGGACCAGTTAGAGGTTGAGTTGGGAAATTTTCTTGAAATATACTTTTGTAGACCTATAAGTGTACTATCTACTGTCAAAATTTTAGATCAAATAGACATCAGGATAAAAAGTTATGATTCAAATACTAAGAAGTATCCAAAATTCTTTCTACCCAACTTTTCTCTAAAGTGTTATTTCTCTCTGTTATACTTCCAGACTTCTACAACATACCCTATTACCACAACTAACATTGTATTTCCACTCGTACATTCCTCATAGTTCATGCCTACATCATTAAATATATTAGCATTTAAGAACATAATTATATTACTATATAAAGATACTAATGTGGGGGTTTACATTACTCCTCATTTTGATCCGATTGTTGGATCAACTTGAAATTTTACCAGGACCTCCAATGGACATTGCAGAAATTTTGGCACCAACAAGAGGTCGATCAGACACTGCACGTGCCCTCACCTACCGTCAGAGTGTCCAGGGCTTTGTTGTCCAACTTCATCTTCTTCCTCTAACTTTTGACCAAGTCTGATTTTTTATGTTTTTGGTTAACTTTAAGCATATTTTTCTCTCTCATTTCTTCACATTTTTACAAGATTCAAAATCCTAAATTATAATTCTCCACACCTATTTGACATACAAGTGTGTGTTTGCATCAAAATTCCTTCCAGTTTTCAAAAAATTGAGTCAAAGTAGGCTTGACAGTCATACAAACAGGCTTACTCTAACCTGATTTTCAGCCAATGAACCAACTTTGGGCGCCCATAACTCCATCGTTTCTCAAGAATTTTCAGTGATTCGAGAACCTAAATTGCTCTCCTACTAACCTAGTCTTAAACCATAAAAACCAAGCCTCTCAAAATGCCATCAAAGTCCACGAATTTGTGGTCAAAGTTAGCTCAAAAGTTGATTTTCAAGACAAGGCCAAACCTACAACTATCCATTTGACCCCCCCCCCCCCAAACAACCTCTAAATCCAATTCTAAGGCCGAAAATGGATTCCTTGGGTCCAAATTACTTGGGAACAAGGCCCCTTACAAAGCTTCAACAAGAATTCAAAAAGATCAAATTTCAAGTTAAACCCAAACCCTAGTTTCTTATTCCACCAACACAGACAACAGCCGACCTTCTCACCACCACCAAACACCTCCAAATCCATCCAAGAATACAACACAAGTTATTAAGTAGAAAGAAAAATAAGTTAGATGCATAACCCGTTTGAAAAACTGAAACTCATCTACACCTTCAAACTCAAATTCGAGCATATACACTAAATCAACTCAAAGTCTAAGCTTACCAGTGAATTCCTTTCATCAAAAGGAAGAGATTGATATTGATCTCAACCCTCGAATCAAGCCCTAGCTCAAACCCAAAAATTTCACTTTCCTTCTCTATCTTCTCTATTTCCCTCTCTTCTTACTCATTTTCTCTCTCCTACTTCTCTGTCTACAAATGATTCTACCTTATCCAGAGTTATGGCTGATGACATTCAGCTCCTTTTCAAGGTTTCTAGAGTGTTGGAGAAAAACATGGAGTCTCCTTCTACAGCCAGGCAGTTGCTTGGAAGAAAATGTTATCCAATGGCTTTTTTGTAAATACCTCAAATCTGATTTTTTTATAATTAATTTCTAATTTTTTTTATTTATGTACTATGAATGTACACTTGAGTTTTAAAACTCTCCCCGCTTAAATATAATTTCATCCTCAAAATTTATTTTCCTTAGTTTCCCAAGTTGTCTCCTCAACTGAGTGACTTCTCCAAAATACCTTTACTAACAAAATGGTCTTATTACGTAATACGTTCTCTCACCAACCCAAAATTTGTACTACCTCCTTAATGTAAGTTAAATCTTCTTTTAACTGTAAAGTCTATTCAACCAATATATGAGACAAGTCAAGTATGTACCTACAAAACATAGAAACATGAAATACATTACGCAAACAAGACAACTCCGAAGGTAAATCTAATCGGTAAGTTGTAGCCCTAACCCTTCCTATAATCTGATAGGGCCTAATATAGCTTGAACTAAGCTTTCCCTTCTTTCCAAATCTCAAAATACCCTTCCAAGGAGATATCCTTAAAAATACTCGATCCCCACTACAAATTCCAAGTGTTTTCTGCATTTATCAACATAAATTTTTGTTTACTTTGTGCATCCATTATTTGTTCAACTCAACATAAATCAAGTCATCAAAACTTCATTTCACATAGTAAAATAACTCATATTAGTCATATACTTTAATGTCAATTATTATGAAGCAGTACACTTCACATATTACAGCTAACCAACACACAACTCTGATTTATGCTCAATCCCTAAGTGGAACCAATGTATTAGTCTTCGACCCTAACAATTTGCATAAGCACAAATGCAAACAAGTAACTACTCAAAAATAAATTAATTTAAGCAAGTAAATTCATATGAATATGCTTCGTGACATTTTGTATTCACCACAACTTAACTTCAGCACCTAAGTTCGAAGACCAATTGGTCACTCAAGCATTTACGAACTCAATGTATACCCTTTACAACCTCAAACTGGAACGTAAAACTTTTCTTCCATTCAAACTATGTGCACTTACAATTAGTTTAAAAGGATTTTGGTATCTTATTTTATACGGTCAAATTCATCATTTCGAACAACTGTGTGTTGTCGCACTCAAAACTCTAATCCGGATCTGTGATTTCTAGCCCAAATTCAATAAATCAATCATAAGTTTTAAAATATGATAAAAATTAATAAATAACTTAAGTCAAGATTTCAAAATGAATTTGAAAAGTTTCGACTAATATGGAATGGAGAAACCCTACCCTATGCTGTTGTTTGATCCGAAAGAACAAAAAATAAAACGATGTTATTTTTCAATGAAATTTCATCCACATACTCAATTAATCTATCTAAGAATAAATATAAAATTTATTTTCCCAAAAACTGGGTCAAATTGACCCCGGAGGCCAAAATAGTCATTTTACTCTTCATTTAGATCCTGTTATCAGATCAACTTGAAATTTTACCAGAACCTCCACACGGACGTTACAGAACTTTTGGCACTGACCAGAGGTAGATCAAACACTGGACATGCCCTCACACACCGTCAGGGTGTCCAGATGTCTCTTGTCTAGCATCATCTTCTTCCTCTAACCTTTGACCAAGTTTTATTTTTCATGTTTTTAGTTAACTTTGAGCACCTTTTTCTCTCTCATTTCTTCAATTTTTTACATGATTAAAAATACTAAATTATACTTCTCCACACCTATTTTTATATATAAGTGTTGGTTTACATCAAAACTCCTTCCAATTATCCAAAAAGTAAGTCAAATTAGGATTGAGAGTCATTAAAACAAGCTAACTCTAACCTTTTTTTTTGGGGGAAGGAGGAGGGGGCTTAAACCCTTGACCTCATGAAAAAAAAATGGTATACATTAAGCTACAAATAATAGTATCATCTCTATCTGAGTCATTATTGCTATTTAAAGGACTAAAACTAAGTCAACTATTTAATTTTATTTGTCACGTTATAGTGGCTAGAGAGTAAAGCTAAAAGGCAATGGCCTCTCTAGACAAATGATACATAATAGACATCCTCCCTATCGAGGCATGTTATTCATAGTGATTCAGGCTGCTAGTGAATTCATTTAGAAATTGGTAGAAGGAACCAAATTTAAATTTGAATTCGATGTTTTATTTTTTCCATTATAATTTTCAATTATGTGATTTTCAGGTTTTGAAATGCGTACATCCAAATCCTTGTTTTTCCATACTTAAAGAACACGAAATAACTGGACCAAACTATATAGACTAGGAAAGAAACTTGGATTTTATGTTAAATGTAGAGGAGTACAAGTTTGTGCTCACAGATCCTTCTCTGGATGAACCCGGTGAAGGGGCAACCAAACAGGAAGTCCAAGCTCACTGAAGGTGTAAAAGGACTTATCAGATGGCGCGGTGTTATATTTTGACATTTTATCTCAAGTGGGTTGCAAAATCAGCATGAACTTATGCCCATCACCTACAAAATGATTATGAACCTCAAAGAAATGTTTGGGGATCAAAGTCGTGCTACTAGGCAAGTTGCAAAGAAAGATCTAATGAGCACGAGCATACCTGAGATGGCACCAGTAAGGGATCATGTTGTGAAGATGATTAGTCTTTTTGATGAATTGGAGATCCTGGGAGCTCAGATTGATGGGAAAACCCAGATTGATATCATACTTCAGTCTCTGCTAGTGTCCTTTAAGCAATTTTGCCTTAATTATAATATAAATAAGTGTTCTTATTCTCTGGCATAACTCCTTAAAGAACTCCAAGTAGCTGAAGATCTTTTCTAGCATAAACCTCATGCTTAAGTGATTGAGAAATGTTCAAATTCTAAGCCGAATGGCAAGAAGAAGCATAGGAAAGCTCAAAAGCAAGTTGGTGTCCCTCAAGGAGTAGTGAAAAGCCTAAGGACAAGAATTTTCATTGCAAGAAGTCATGACACTAGAATAAGCAATCTCAAGTGTAAAACTCAGGTAAATTTAAATTATTATGAAAAATGGCAAAATGATAAATTGCCATCGCAGTACAGGTTGAAAACCTGAAATTTTTTAGATTTCGGAAGATGAAACGTACCTCGCCGTTGGATTCGTCACGGAAAATCTAGTTACCCTGTCAATTTTTGTCGAATTCTGAGATAGTCGAATTTTTTGCATTTTTCGAGTGACCCAAGGACGAAATTTTTTGATAAAATTGTGAAGTTTGGAAAATAATTTAAGGCGAGTCAAAATTAAAAAAATTGAAATTGAAGCAGAACAAAATTTAAATCGTTTCGGGATGAAAACAGACCCGAGAAAAGAGGGACATGTGGCGCGTTGTGGACCAAGCAATTAGAAAATATAAATATTGGAGAAAATCAGATTTTCTCCCCATTTCTCAGCCGATACACAGCCGATAGAGAAGGGAGGGAAAAGAGAGGAGAACTCCAACTTCTCTCTACAATCTATGAAGCTACGGTGCTCGGATCCATTCGGGCAAAGAGGAAAAGTCATTCTCCTCGTCGAGGGCTATGCCTACGTAACAAAAACAAGGGTTTTCACCGAACGTTGGAAAAACAAAAACTTGGGAAGACTTGGATTAGACCTCGGGTTTGAGTCTTAGAGCTTCTTAACGTGTTCTTTACGCTACAAGAGGTAGGGTTCCCTCCTATTTAGGCTTATTTTCAACCTAGAAGGTTTATATGGAATGGGTAGGTTGATAGAGATAAATGTCACTTGCCTATTGTGTTGATTTGGTGAAATGAGTTTTAGAATTGGGTAGAATAATTTCTATCCTGATTTCAATATGTAGAAATTGCTTGAAGTGGTTTCTTGAGAAATGTGAAAATGGTAGTTTCTTGGTAAAAATATTGATTGTGGGCATGTTATATATTTAGATTATGCCTTGATGAGTTTAGTATGTTAATTGCATGATTATGTGATAACATGCTTGGAAATTTGGTTGAATGAAATGTTAATATATACATGCTTGCAAAAGATATTGATATTGGGATAAATTATGGCATTTATATGCTCTTGATATAAGTTACCATGGATTTGTTAATTTATGATGAGTTAGTTCATATGGCTTTTACTACACATTGAACATGGTGATAGCATTGCAATGATACATTACATTGCATTTACACGGGAACATCGCATTCATGGGAAATTGGGCATGGGTGTGGGTTGTGTATGCATGGTTAAATTAAACACCATACTTGGTGGATGACAAGTAGGCTCAGTACCGTTGAACCAAGGTTCAACAGAGTCGCACGGTTGCATGAAAAAAAAAACTTGTGTCGGGTATAGCAAGCAGAGCTAGACTCTCCCTCGGGTACAAGACTCGGTCACTGACTTATACACTTCCGTCGGTGTAAGTCCAAAAAAGTGTATCAGTGTGTAGAGCCGATGGTGCGACACCAAAAGTCCAATACCCAACAAAGACACATAATTTTTATTACAAAATTATCATACAATGTATAACATCAATGACGGATTTATCATACATTGACTTGCATTGTGTGGTAGGAGCCGGTGAGGACTCGGGTTTAAGGGCGTGATTGAGTCTCATCTCATTTCATAGCTTGTCTTGGTAGGATTCCAACCTGGAATTGTATATTCTTGCTTAGAATAGTTGTTGCTTGTTAAATATTGCATGTAGGCATTGCATATGTATAGAGTAGCCTCTTTATAAGATACCCTATTGAGCGTGGCTCACCCTTCGTGAAAAAACATTTTAGGTGCGGGGTTTACACCGGTGGATGGCATCCATTTTGAGCCTCAAGGATGAAGAAAGCCGACTTGTGACTTTTATAGTTCATTTTGTAAAGTTTTTATTAAAATTCTATTTTGATGTGTAAATATATGGAATTGTATGTAATGTAATTAGTATGGATCATGTTTTAGGTAGAAAACTTTAGTATACATGTTTGGGATAAAAATAATAAGTTTTGGAATGGATTTGATGAGATTTGAAAGCAAAAATGGCTTAAACAGGCAAAGCTAAGCAAAGCGTACCGGTACTGTGTACTAGTACGCTGTTGTCCAGAAGACGGACAGTACCAGTATAGTGTACCGGTACGGTGTGGTCCAGTGGGAAAACCATACCGGTACACTCTTCAAAATTCTCAAATTTTAAAACTACTTTGTCATGCTTTCAGCCTATGTTTTCCTTCCCTCCAATGATGTGAATGGACCATTGATGAGTGGGTTTTATACCTACGAATTGTGTACTTTCGGCTTGATGAAATTGCAAGTTTTCAATTATTTTATGTTCATTTTTATTTGTTTTGTGTGTTTTGATGCTATTTGGTAGGAATCATCATTTGGAAGCAAACAAGGTCGATTTGGAAGGATTAGCTCCCTAGTTTCCCAAAGTTTTGACACTGTGCCTCTGTTTTTCCCATTTTTGAACATGATCCACTTCGAATCTGAAAAAGTGCAAAACATGAAAGTTGTAGATCTGGATGTCTTTTATATTGTGTCAAAATTTCAGCTCAATCGGACATTGGTATGAAGAGTTATGACAATTCTACGAAAAATAGTCTGGAGCAGAAATAAAGAGAGCAGCGCTGCTCCAGCGCTGTTCCAGCGCCCCTGCGCCCACACACTATCCATGTAGCGCTGTTTCAGCGCCGTTTCAGTGCAGCTGCGCGTGTGCTAGTCCGGGACACGATGTTATGACTTGTTTTGACCCGAAATTGGACTCCAATACCTCATATATGCTAGGGTTTGTGTGGGATAAGGAGAATCTGACTTTTGGGGGCTGAAAACATCTAGAAAACACCAAGGAATTGGAAGAAAATTGGAGACAAGAATCAAGGAATCGACACCAAGAAGATTGGACTTGAAGGCTAGAGAAGGATTGAAGATTGCACCTAAGTTTTCATTCCTTTTCTCTTACTTTTAATTCTTGTTTTTCTGAGATGTTGTTTAATTTGAGAATGATGCTTTTTAATTACATTATGAACTAAATTTCTATTAAGATTGCAACTGAACCTAATGTTTAGTTAAATTGCTCTACTCTCGTTTCTAGTTCTTGTTGATCATACATGAGTTGTTTGTCATATTTTGTGCTTAATGTATGATTGTGTGGCCAACAATTAATTTGATTCTCTAGATGAAATTGGGAGATGAATTCTAGGGATAGATCTGAATATGATGACATACGTCTAGTTTATTCTCCTTAGGGTTGAATAGCTAGGTTTGTGTATAGGATAGGAATATACCTATACGCCGTGTGTAACTTTTATGAGAGTTTGAACTTAATGAATCTATTCCAACTTATTTTGCATAGGAATATAGCAATTTAATTGGGAGAGATATGCTTATCTAACTATCGGAAGAGGTTTGATAAATAATTTTGAAGTCTCAGTTAACACCTTATTTTGATCAATTTACTAGAAGGAGAGTAGAAAGATTTATACGAAGCATTAGGGGAAGTTGTAATCTTAATTTCTTTTATCCGAGAAAGTCAAACCTTAATTAGTAAGGTTAGCTTTAGCTTTAAATTAGTTAATTCATAGTTCAATTTCAATTGTTTAAATAAAATTAGATTGATACAAAGTTAGTACTTGAAATTTATTAGCAATAATTCTCCGTGGGAACGATACTCTACTTATCACTTTATTACTTGTTGATCGTGTATACTTGCACGTAAATTGTCAATATCAAATTCGGACAACAACCATAATGGAGTATGAACCTTGGTATATTAGACATTGATTGGATCCAATGAGTAATTGAACCCGGAGTACAATTGTAGGTTATGATCCCAGTTAGGGGATGCTATCACGTGGTGTCGGGTTATGCAGCATTCACGGGTATATCTGCGGGTTGATGGATTATCAATAGACTTATAAATGACCCCCGATTTTTGGGGCGTCACATCGGGTCTTCCTCAACAAAGTGAACAATCCAGGTAAATCTCATTTACTAATTGTCAAAAACATGTTTAGCGGTGTTATCTGCTGGTACACCTTGTGTGTAGATACAGGAGCCACTAATCATATCTGCAAATTCTTGCAAGAGTTCCAGGAAATCATGCGACGTAGTAATAGGGAGATTTATATACATATGGGTAATGCTACGAGAATGGCAATAGTTGTAATAGAAGATTTATATTTATGTTTTAGTAGAGATAGGGTTTTAATTTTGAAAGATTGTCTTTATGCACTTGATATTAGAATAAGCTTAGTTTCGATTTTTGAATTGGTTAAGGATGGATATAATGTTTATTTTTGTAACTTTGTAGTTATTAAGTATAATAAGCATTTTATCTGTTCTTATTCATTTGTGAATGACCTTTATATTATTAAACCTGTCTCACCCACTCTACAATTGACTAAATTGAGTAATACTAATACCTTGTCATATATGAGAAATGAACCTTCTAAAATGAACTATATTTGGCACTTAAGTCTAGGTCATATTAATTTAAGGAGGATTTAAATATTGATCACAAATGGAACATTGAGTTCATTGGAAGTGGAGGCACTTCTAGTTTGTGAATCTTAATTGGAAGGTAAAATGACCAAGAGGCCTTTTACAGACATGGGCCATATAGCAAAAGATCTGTTGGCATTGGTTCATTCTGATTTGTGTGGACCTATAAATCTCCAAACTAGAGGAGACTTTGAATATTTTGTCACTTTCATTGATGATTATTCAAGGTATGGGTATATTTATTTGATGTGCCATAAGTTTGAACAAAGAGTTTAAGGGTGAAACGGAAAAGTGTGAAGGAAAGTTTATCAAGACATTACAATCTGATCGTGGTGGCAAATACCTCTTAGGAGAGTTTAGGGACTACTTATCAAAGGTAGGGAATACATCCCAGTTGTCTACACCTAGCACACCACATCAAAATGGTGTGGCAAAAAGAAGGAATAAGACTCTTATGGATATGATGAGTTACTCGGTTTTACCTGATTCTTTTTGGTGATATGCCTTGGAAACTGCGGCATATATTTAGAACTTGGTACTATATAAGTCAGTACCCACTACTTCCACAGAACTGTGGGCTGGGCATAAGCCTAGCTTGCAACATGTTTGGATTTGGGAGAGTATAGCACATGTGCTGAAAAGGAACACGAGTAAGTTGAAATCAATAACAGAAGTTTGCTTGTTTATAGGGTATCCAAGAGAAACAAAATATGGTATTTTCTAGAGTCTTAATGATAAGAAGTTTAGTGTTAGTACCAACGCTCGATTCTTAGAGGAAGACTACGTGATGGATCACAAGCCCAAAAGTAGAATTGTTCTCGAGAAGTTGAGAGGAGATAGAGCAGAGAATATTTCTTCAATACCAACTATACAAGAGGAAACATCACATGAAAGAGTAGAGGATCTCTCATTGGCTCATCGTAGTGGAGGAAATATCGATACTTGTGCAGAACCTACACAACATGTCATTAATGATATACAAATGTAAGTAGCGTCTCGTCGTAGTGAGAGGATTATTCGTCAACCCAAACTTTATATATTATTGTGAGTATCTTTTGACACAATCCCTGAGGAACAGAATGTCGATCATTAGACCTACAACGAAGAACTCCAAGATAAAGATGCAGAACTTTGGCAGAAGGCTATGACGTTTGAGATAGAGTTCATGTACTCTAAAAAGTCTGGGAACTTGTAGAACCACCCCATGGGATAAAACCCATTGGATTCAAGTGGGTTTATAAGAAGAAGAGATGATCAAATAGTAAGGTGGAAACCTTTAAGGCAAGACTTGTTGCGACAGGGTTTACTCAGAAAGAGTGAATCAATTATAAAAAAAAAAATTTCAATGGCTATGCTAAAGTCAATCTAAATTCTCTTATCGATAATGGCTCATCTCGATTACAATATTTGAAAAATGAACATCAAGACAACATTTCGTAACGGGAATCTTGACAAGTGCATCTATATGGTGCAAGCAGACAGATTTGTATCAAAAGGCGAAGAACATCTAGTGTGTAAGCTTTTTTTTTTTAATCTAGTGTGTAAGCTTAAGAGGTCTATTTATGGACTTAAGCAGACATCTAGATCTTGGAACATTCATTTTGATCCGAATATAAAATCTTATGATTTTGATCAATGCATAGATAAGTCATATACATACATACATATTTAAAACGTGACGGAAACGTGGTTTTCTTCTTAGTACTTTACGTTGATGATATCTTAATCATCGAAAACGATGTAGAGGTGTTATATTCTATTAAGGTATGGTTATTCAATTAGTTCGGTATGAAGGATTTGGGAGAAGCTTGCCACATCCTTGGGATCAAGCTTATGCGAGATCGCAGGGATAGGACGTTAGGCTTATCTAAGACTACCTATATCGATACCATTCTAGCCCATTTTAGCATGCAAAATTCCAAGAAGGGATTTTTTTCATTTTAGACATGGAGTTTCTCTATCAAATGAGTAGTATCCTAAGACACATGAAGAGATAGAGAGCATGAAGGCGATTCCTTATGCTTCGACAATGGGAAGTCTCATGTATGTTTTGTTTTGTTGTTGGCATGGTTAGTAGATATCAGTCTAACCCTACATAAGAACATCGAAATACACTAAAATATACTCTCAAGTACTTGAAAAAATGACAAGAGATTCTATGTTGGTTTACCAAATAGATAGTCTAATCCCCTTTGGGTACACATACTCTATTTTTTAGTCAAATAAAGATTTCAAGAAGTCTACCTCTAGTTTACTCTATGAGGTGGAGCCATAAGTTTGGAGGAGTATCAAGCAATCTTATATTGCTGATTTCACCATGGAGGCCGAATACGTGGCAGCCTTAGTTTGGCTCAGAAACTTTTTTATGGATTTAGAAGTGATACCTTCAGTAAGATTGACTATTACACTTTATTGTGCCAATAGCAGAGCGGTTGCTAATTTCAAATGAACCATGAACCCACAAGAAAGGGAAACACATTGAGCGTAAGTACCACCTCATACGAGACATCGTGGAAAAAGGTGATATATTGGTGAGAAATTTTCCTTCAACAAACAACATAACATATCCCTTCACAAAGAGCTTACCAGCAAAAATTTTTGACAGTCGCATGAAAGGAATGGGAGTTAGATGCATGGCAACATGGTTTTGAGTGTAAGTGAGAGAATTTATAGAGTGATATATTAAAAACTTATTTTTTGTAATGAAACTTGGTTTATTATTTAATAAAAGCTCTTTGTTTTCTATTTCAATGAGAATCTATGTGGGTAAAATATTTGCATTATATTAAATATATGGTATGCATTTATATTTTTTATTTTACATTGTAGATAATTTAATTTGTAGAGTTCGGCTTATACACAAAAGATCAGATTAACAGATCCTTGTATGATATAAGTAAAAGTTCACAGTCTTGAAATTGGATACACCATCAATAGGATTATAATGCAATCTTCTGACATAGTCTATCTTGACTATAAGAGACTGTCTGATATCTCGGATTGTTGTACTACTACACTTTATATATTAAACAGGATCATTCTTGAGGTTATTTTATTTTTATTAACTAATTAAGAAAATAAATGTCTCATGATTATTATAATTGTTTAAACTCTTAATCCTGAGATATTTAATTGACACATGCAGATAATGATTGTTACTTTAATTTATCAAAAAATAAGATTCATATTTGAGTAAACAAACTCAGTGAATTGGAAGATAACATTATTTATATGATGAAAATTAATTATTAAATAAAATGACACCCCAATACTTAAATTAGTTAATGATGTCTTCTTGAAGAAGTTCATAAGTTTAGTTCATGTCAAACCCTGCAGGTGGATTTAATTATCCGACATAAAAAATAAATTGAGTGGTAAGATCGCAAGAATAAAAATAAGTCAATTAAATATAATTGTCGGTAATTTAATTAGTTGACAAATATCTGTAATATTAAATATGAGGAGATTATTAAGCATATAATAATAAATAGCTCAAAATATAATTTTGAGATAAAGTCCAAGAGATTAATAATAAATTTTTAGTGGACTAACTTATTATTAATGGACCATAGGATATTTGTTCTGGGTTTGACATAGGATTTCTATGCCCATTGAAAGTCTAGCCCTCATTTTTCCTTAGGATCTCTATTGTAACCTGTAAATAAACACACTCTCCAATTCTCTCGGTCATAATTTTCACATTCACCTTTAGAACAGGCAAAGAGAAAGTAAGGAAGAGAATTTGGAGGTTTGCAACCCACATTGCATTTGGATTTTGTAGTGGAAAAATATACGATAAAAGATCATGAGGTCTATCGAGCATATTGTTTGATCCACATCTATTCTTTGTTCGTGTGAATCTGCTCGTCAAAGATAAGCCTTAATTCTACCTTGTAGCGTTAATAAAAGGGAAAAAAATTGCATTTGATTATACGCGTCGTCAATAGATCTTGAGACTACCATTCCAACAACTGATGCATCAATATACACGCTTCCTAAAACGTTGTAACCCTATGAGGATTGATTTGATGGTGATTTATTTTGTGGACCAGATATACTCGGTGTGTAAATTCTTGATAATCAACATAAGTAGTTGAGATATTCTTGATATAAGCTATTGGTTTCTAAATGATTCTACTATACTCAGGATTTACTGTATACGTATCAAAACTTGAGATCATTAACAATGTCATATGTTTTATTTCAAAAGTTATATATTTATTTTAAAAATTGGACTCTCCTGCTTTTATTCACTTTGTGAACTTTGTTTATTTGTGAAAATTTTTTTGCTAGGCTATAGTTGTGCTCACCCCTTTATTAATATTCCTCAGATTTGGGTGTTGAGAGTGAGGTCAGCTTAGGTGAGCACGTGGATTTTGAGTTTGAGACATATTAAGATGTGGATCCAGATGTCAAGGTGTAGAGCTTGATTTATTAGTTTAATCTCATTATTTTGATGATTGAATAATGTACATAAATATTATTTATTTAGAGGGAGATAATTGTTTTTTTTTTAAGGAGTTTAGATGTAAACATTTAATGGTTGATTTATGTTTTGAAAATTTTTCATTAGATGATGTTAGATATTGTCGTTTTAATTTATTAATTACATGAATAGATATGCTTTCATAATTTTAAAGGTTATTACTTAGTTTACGACCGTTTATGAAAATGGGGTGTGACAATCATGATGTGTGAGGCTTCTAAGCATGATTAAAAAGCCCGAGCCATACTACTACAATCAAACACCACTTAGAACAACTGTGTGCAATAAACCTATTCGTACTTGCACCCTCATGTCATGTGTAACTGGGCCTCTAAGTAGCCAATGCAGGTATTAGAACCAGATCAACACTAGACAGCACAGTTCCTTGGGATCAAACATTTTCTTGACGAACATCAAGTCCAGGAACAGATATTGGCATCACCAACTTAAATTATGTGTAAAATTTGACTGCCCCGATCCTCATCTCAGTTTACTCTTCTCCACCTTTGCCAACTTTGCTTTACTCCCTCAGCGGAGAGTGGAAACAACAAAGAAACCAGGGTATACAATCATTTATTTGTCGTGTTGAACTTGAAAAAAACAGTGAAAGAAATGTAACATACCTCTTTCTATAATCCAAATATCAGGTAGAACACTTCTAAACAACGATAAATATCATGAATGTCAACGTTGATTTATATTGTCATTATGTGTTGCAACTTCCATGTTCAGTTTCTAACAAATCGTCAAAAAAAAAAAAATTGATGAATGCAAATGCATGATGACGAGCAAAGGATTAGAAGTAAGTCTTGGTATTAAGCAATCCAATAGATACTATACACACTTGGGAATCAGGGGTGGGCATATTTATATGCAAGAATATCGCAGTATTTGCTTGATACAACATTATGACGCCAATGATTTCAATTAAATAAATGTAGAAAACAAGACAAAGCAGGCTTTACAAAGTTGTCCTTAAAAACTGTACAACAAAATAGAGAACTGCAAGAAACAGGGCAATTTGGAATGCATCTCTTTGGAAACTGTCATCCCTTTGAAAGAACTGAATCATAGAACATAAAATGACAAATCAGCAAGAAGTAGAGCCTAATCCTTTTACAAACATAAAAAATTGCTGAAATGGATAGGAATATACTACATCGGAAAGTGTAAAGAATCTTTGTTTATGGTGCAATATATTCCTTTTGGTGGTCCAAATATCTAAGCAATACAGTAATCCTATGGCAAAAAATTGAAGTTCCCTAAAATGTACAAGAAACATCCAAATCAAGAGTGCAAAGAGTCTGATTTTATCCCGTAGTCTTGAAGTTATTAAAATGGTGGCCAGATTCAATGTCGAGCTCCTGCTACATTGTTAAACTATCAACTCGTCTAAAAGCTTAAACTGTTTAAGAGGTTATATACCTCAGCATGAAATGCAAGAAGAAACAAACCAAATCCAGAAATGTCTACGAGTTCCTGCAGTCCGCTACAAGTGGATGCAGAATTAGTGTGATTTCTCCAAATAACATGACATATGGCAACGGAGTCACATTTGACTAGTAAGGTTACAATAATATAGCTTTGCCCTTCTAGAATGAGGTCCAAGTGGGAAAATAATTACAGGGAAAGTATAATATCAGTTCTGTTTGAATTCAATATAATCAAGGAGGAAGATTTATTTCAATGTTGATGAAGAGGCACGAAGCCTCCTTTTTTGGTGTTTTAAGAATTCTTTGTTTCTAAGACAAGGTCTTATAATATCTACTCCGCGTTTAAATGTTTCCTCCACTAAGGCAGTTTCTTTATTCATCAGAAAAAGAAAAAAAAAATCAGTTCGTTAGATTCTAAGCAATCATGATATGTGCATGAAAGGCTGGGAAAAGGAAAGGAAATACGGATTCTTGAAAAAATTACCTTCGTTGGATCACCAGAAGGGTCTGGATAAATCTCCAGATTCTCTTTCTCTGCTGAAAATCGCTTAGTTAAGTCTTTCACAAGGTCAGCGACGTCTTTTCCAGCCTCAATTGTAGCAAAAAGACGACGTGAGATCCAGAAAAATGCCTGGGGCATCATTGATGATGCCGATAAATCCCAAAACTCTTCATGCACGATCACTTGGCCACTAATCTGGTTCAGAGTGAATTGTGACTTCACTTTAATAATCAAATCTCCTCCTATACTTGCAAGCAAAGATTTAGGCTTCCCTTTTATTGTCCACTTGATACTCAGAACACTAGTTGACAACATCACCATTTCTTGCACATTCTGTAATTCCAAGAGGATGAGGAAAAAATAAAATTTAGGTAAATGTAATGAATAATCATTGATATTGTAGATTTCAGGCGAAATAGCCCATTTATAAAAGTGATCATTAGAGATATGAGAACAATGGAGTGGAGACATAAGATGTGTAAAATGAACTCAAAACTTGGTTTAAAATGATCTTTTAGTAGATAAGCGAGTTCAATTTGTACAAAAAAAGCCAGTCCCTATCTCTTTACCTGAAGCTGACACATATAAAATGCAACACATATATATAGAGGACACACACACACAGAGACAAGAAGGAAAGTGTAGGTGATAAAAACCTCGTACACTTGACCAAGAGTGATATGGAACCTGAGAGTAAGGTTTTGTTGTTTTGTCGAGAAACAAAAACGAACAGCACCTTCTAGCTGCAAAACAAGCAAACCTGTTCATTGTCACGTGCTTCTCTTAGTCACGCGCCAATGCCAATTGGAATCATTAAATGGTCTAATTATGCCCAGTCATTCTATGGCCTTTCACTTGCCCCCAGAGTATGTCTGTGGCACACGTCAGCCGACATTCCCTATCTCCAAGCATACCTTCATTAAATGTTGTGTATTGTTTCCCACAAAAGTGCACTGTACACGTCCTTTCTATCGCAGAAACAGCCTTTCTTTTTAAATGGTCACCCTTCTGATTTCTTCTTTAGTTTCTCCAATGTTGCCTCGAAGTTTTCTGAAGCTTTTCTCTTTAAACTTACTGTTTGTTTGCTGCTTTTCCATGGCTCCCTTGACCAAAGAAGAAATTCCTAGCGTCAAGTACAAATATAAGATCCCTGACCATGTTAATATTCGTGTGGATAGTAAGGATGAGCCTCTTCCTGGCCCCACTAAATCGATCCCCATTCATACCAGAGCCCTCAATGAGGGTCGCGTAAGATTCCACCTCCACCCTTTTCTTTTGTGGGTGCTTTCGACTTTGAAGTTGTGCTCCATTTAGTGCTGCCCCAACTTTTTCAAAATTATGATGGGCGTAGCTGCACTGAACAACCTTCTGAAGGTTGATTTGGGTTGTAGGAGATCATTTATTGCTACATCATCAAGCCGGTGATTGACAACAACTATTAATTCACGGTGAGAAAGAAGGACCGCCACCTAGTCACCCGCCTACCTGACTCAAATATGGGTCATGAAAATGACATCATCTTTGTTTCTGGGAACTAGGAGCATAGAGCAGCCGAGGTGCCTCGCTATCAAAGCCCCTTTGAAGACGGTGCACCAGGTATTTGTTTTCTGACTTTGCTACTAATTTTTCTTCATTTTCTTTATCCTTCTGAAGCATCTTATCCCTTGTAGGTGAAACCATTGTTATCAAAACGTATGATTTGCGATTCGATTTGTATGATTCAATTCAATTTAGTCCCCATTCGATTCATATCTTACTATAGAATCATTTTTTGTTGAAAACCACAATTGAATCATAAGAATCATACAATTCGATTCAAATCAAAGGAATCACATGATTCATTTTATTATTATTTCCAACCTAATTTCTAGAAAAACGTAATTTAGACTATTAGATAGTCAAAACAACATCATTTTGCTAGAAGAGGCCCTCCCCCAAATATTTTTAATATGTACATGTTATTTTTTACCATTGTTCGAATTTTGTGTCAAATCTTACAATTGCTTATTCTCAAATCTAGGATTTCGATTCCTGATACGAATTTCGATTTGATATTTAAAATAGACAAGGTATTAAATATTGAACATTATTATATTTTAAAAATAATCAATTGACGGTATTGACATGATCACGTCATCTAAATGGAAATATGTTAGTCTTTATAAATCTTTATAAACCTACTCTTGAGTGTGTACCTCTGTTACTTCTTTCTTAATCCATAATAAACCGTTCCTTCAAAATGGCCATGATGAACGTATTGCATAATTTTTAATCGACAAATAGCTATCGTCTTTCTACCAATGAAGTTAAACTAAAATTAAAAAAGCTCATACTGATTCAAGCATGTAAACTTAGAAAATCACTTCCCACATTAGATTGAAAAATAATTTTTTGATAAAAACAAAAAACAGAATATTTATTGAAGAAAAAGAAGTAGGGTATGTTAAGATTTGGTAGTTGTTTTTTAGTAAGAAGAAGAAGCATACCTGGAATAAAGGGGCCATCGTCTTTGTGCGATGTTGACATACGCTTGAGAGGCAGAGGCAAGAACAAGAGATACAAAGAGAGATGCGAGTTTTATATTTCAAGGTGGGTCTCTTCTAGCAAAACGATGTCGTTTTAACTAACAGTCAAAACAAAGTCATTTTACTAGAAATAGTTAAAAATAATAATAAAACGAATTATGCGATTCGTTCGATTGAATCAAATCGTACGATTCTTGCAATTCACGTGCGGTTTTCAACCAAAAATAATTTTATAATAAGATACGAATCGAATGGGGAACAAATCGAATCGAATCACAAATTGTACGATTTTGATAACAATGATTAAAACTGTTTAGGGTAAAGTTCTTGAGTGATCAATGAAGATGGAAAGCTTGAAAAAGATCTGATCCTTCAACAATAACCTCTTATGTCGATCTGCTCATGTTATCCTCGACTATTCTTTGACCTACCATTCTTTTACTGCCATTCCAAATCGTCCTAACGCAAGCCTTGTCGAAGATCGAGAAACAATTAGGGCTCAATGTGCTTCAACTCCTCGATCTCGTAAGAGGTTGAGCTCTACAATTTCTGAAAGAGGCACACCTATGAGGAATTTTCTTAACTTTCTCAACCAGGTCAGTACCTGACGTTGCTCCATTTGTACCAACCGATCAGCCTATACCCCAAGTCTCACCTCCTAACCGTGTCCATTCTTGTTTCAAATGATAACCCAGTTGAAGTCACCCGAAGTCCCCATTCCAACATCCCTAAAAGTCTAAGAGTCCTAGTGCCTCCATCTCCTGCTCCTACCGAGAAATCCTCCTCCGACGAGGACTCCCTAGCTATTACACTAGGCGACGCAAACATGTCACCAAGAAGAGAATGGTTGAAGAGAGTGGTCTATCCGGTCCTGGGTTTCTGCCTTTGGCCTTACTTTGAAGGCTAAACGTAGGGAAATCATCATGAGAGATTCCTTAGTAGAGGATGTGAATGTGACGGTTGGGATTGCTCAAGGGTGATTCTCTCCGATGATTCGGATTTCAATGAGAAGATGACCAACGATGAGATCACTCGAAGTGCCAACCAGTAGATGGTGTTGGTAAGATGCATCATTTCCTAATTACTTCTTTCTATTTTTCTATTTTCCTATTTTCTAAGTACTAGTTCCTTTGCAAAGTCTCCAACGAGTTTATGAGGTTGAAGCAAGAATCATGAAAAGGATAAGGCCTTGAAGTAGGCTATCTACGATCGGATGACCATTTTGGAGAAAAACGAGACTCTAGATGTCAAAGTTTCCAAGTGTTGGAAAGAGGTGCTAATTTTTCAGGCCCAAATGACTAAGCTTCTCTAAATGATGATTTGGCATGAGTTTTCTCAGACCCAAGAGGAACACGCTTCTCTCCTCGAAGAATTCAAAGTCTTTAAAGCCAAATCCAAAGCTCGGGCTTTTGAGGATGGGATAGAGAAGGCCGAGCAAGAGTTTGCTCAACAAGTTTTGTTATCGAGAAGACCCATTTCAAGAAAGGCGGGTGTTGTTCCGAGACAGGGAATCCGATGTAGATCTTCCCTCACAATTATACACGTGGTGCAATAAACGCTTTACCTAGAGGGCGTTGAATAGATTTTTCAATATTAACTCAATTGATTACCAATTAAACTTAACCCACCACATTTACCTCATCTCATAAAGATATAACAATGAATGTGAGAACCCTTTTAGTCACCACAACCTACTTTGACCATGACAATTGATTTAAGTAATCTTCAAATAATTCGCTTGTAATCAATGTCACGTCAATCTTTAAACCCAAACTCAATTGCACATCTGCGATTGAATGAATATCAAACAATCAAATCAACAAACACATAGTGCACATGTGTGCTAAAAATCACAAGTGTATAAGATAAATAATAAAAGTAAAGACCTCCCAATCAGTACGTGAGAAAACCTGTAGGTGTGTATTGTCTTGTAGGGCATCATCCCGAGGATGATACCTTCCCAACAATATGTTATCGGGATTTTCGTGATCCTCGTTTGAGCTTCTGATCACGTCTTCCCTAATATAGCTATCTAACTATAGAGAGACTCGATAATTCTGTGCGGGTTCATATTCATTAAACCATTGGTTGTTGCGTGGTGATCCAAGAATGCTTTGTAGATTTGACATGACTATTTTTGTTCGCTTCCCCTCCAACATCGCCAATGTAGGTGATAAAAACCTTGTACCCTTGACCAAGAGTGGTATGGAACTTGAGTGGAAGGTTTTGTTGAGAAACACGAACGAACAGCACCTTCTATGTGCAAAACGTGCAAATTGCCAGAGATCGGGGCTAAACCAGTCAGAGGCACTCCGATACTTAAATCAGTAAAGATATCTGAGAGTAAGGAAAAAAATTGTAGGAAAGAGAATGTGTGATACCCCAAAAATCGGGGATCATTTATAATTTCATTAATCACCCATCAAACCCCGAAAGTACCCGTGGATGTCGTTTAACCCGACACCAAGTCAATAACACCCCTTTAACCGGAATCATAACCTACAAATGTAACTCCGGTTCGTCTTTCCATTGGATCCAACCGAGGTCTGAAACACCATTTATATTTCATTATGGCCTGTTTGCATCATTGGAGGGAAGGAATACATGGTCCAAACACTTGGCAAAACAATTTAAAAAAAAAAAAATTTTGAAAGAGTACCAGTACGCGTATCGACACTCATTTCCTACTGGATAACACTGTACCGGTACGAATTGTCTACTAGACAACACCGTACCGGTACGCATACCGGTACAATTTGCCCAATTTTTTTTTTCACCTATTTTTCATTCCCAATCCATCTCAAACCTTTCCAAATTCATCACATACATGTTTAACAACATTTCCAACATAAAACTTGATACATATAAGTTCTATTATATACGAATTATTTGATTACATGTCAAAAACCAAATGTTCATAATAATTTTACAAAACCCAAAATAAAGTCACATTCTGGCTTTCTTGATTCGTAAGACCCGAAATGAGAGTCATCCGCCGATGTATACCCCGCAACTGAAAAGTTTTTCCCACGAAGGGTAAGTCACGCTCAATAGGGTATCTCCTACAGAGGCAACTCCCTAACCTAAATACATATGAAATATACACATGCAATACTTAACAACTCATACATTCTAAGCTAGAATATGTATCCAATGTTGGAGTCTATCATGTCATGCCATGAAATGAGATGAGACTCACTCATGCATCTCAACCCGAGCCCTTCCCGACTCTTCAACACATGCTAATGTCAATGTGTATTAACCCGTCATCTATGTGGCTCATCAAATGACGTTTACCAATCAAGGGTCTTTCGTGGGATAGGTATTGATGGACTTACACCAACGACACCCAACCGACACGAAATTTATGGACTTTCACAAACGGTTTCGCGTACACCGACACACTTTATAGACTTGTACCAACGAATTGCGTATCCAAATCGCTGGGTCTTGCACCCGAGGAATCTTCTAGCCCTTCTTGCTAACCCCAACCCTCTTTACCATGTAAACCGTGCGACTCGGCCAAGTCTTCGACCCAGCTTACTTAAGCTCACCCATAATCTACCAAATGCAGTGTTAACAATAATCATGCACACACACCCACAAAATGCGATGTTTCCGTGCATATGCAATATGATTTCGTATTGCAACAATAATACAATGTTCAATATGCTATGAATGTCATATGAACTATTCTAAATCATTTCACCATCCCATGACAAATTATATCATAAACATATAATTCTCATAATTCTTCACAATGTCAATACATAAACATGTACATGTCAACATTTTATCTAAAAATAAAGTCCAAGTATGTCATCACATAAACAAGCAATAACACATTTAATTCTCAAGGCATAATACAAACACATAGCATGTCAACGATTCACATAACTCAAAAAATTACATTAAGCATACCCAATTTAAAATAAAATTTATTCTACTCATTTTTCATACCCATTTCACCAATCAACAACAATAGGCAAGTAATATATACTTCTATCAACCTACTCATTTCATATTAACATTATAGGTTATAAATAAATCTAAGTAGGATGAAACTCTACCTCTTGTAGGGTAAAATGAGTCGTAGAAGTTCCAAGAATTCAACCCAAACTCTAATCCCAAGCTTCCCCAAAATTTTGATTTTCAACCTTCTGTGAAAGCCTTCATTTTTTGTATGGACGCATAGCCTACAATGAGGAGGTCGACTTTTGTTCTTGGCCCAAGTGAATTCGAGTAGGGCTGTCAATTTTTAACCTGGAACACGAACCCGACCCGACCCGAACCCGACACGAACTCAAAAAAAGCACGATTAGTTGACACGGTAATAAATGGGTCAAATTCAGGTTCGACACGAATAACACGATTAATGGGTACTGTAGATAAAAAATAATTATTTAACGAGTATTATATTCTTAAATAAGAATTTTATAATTTTTTAATAATTTTTTATAATTTTTAAATAATATTATATTAGTTGTTGTCAAATTAAATATTTTTTTATTAACACGAATATTGACCCAAACCCGACACGTGCCGAAATGACACGACACGAAAAAAACACGCCAAAAAGTGACACGACACGAAACTGACCCAACCCGACACGTTTGACACCCCTAAATTCGAGCACCACAAGGCCATAGATCGTAGAGAGAAATAGAGAACCCTCACTTTTTCCCTCTTTTCTTGTATCGGCTGAGAAATGGAGAGAAAATCTGATTTTCTCCCCTATTTATATTTTTTAATTGCTTGGTCCACAACACGCCACACGTCCCTCTTTTCCCGATTCAGTTTTCGTCTCGAAAAGATTTAATTTTCGCTCCGGTTCAAGTTCAAAATATTTTTATTTTCACTTGCGTTCATTTATTTTTTAAATTTTAAAATTTTATTAAAAATTTCGATTTTGGGTCATTCAAAGCCCGACCGCCTTGTAAAACGCAAAAAAATCTGACTATCTCGAAATCTAACGAAATTTGACAGGGTAACTAGATTTCGCAAGATGAATCCAACGGTGAGATTCGCTTCGTCATCCGAGCTCTAAAAAAATTTAAATTTATAACCCGTACCGTAATGACAATTTACCGTTTTTTCTTTTATTCATAAAAATTTAAATTTACTCGAGTTTTTACATTTTTCCTCCTTAAAAAAATTTCATCCCCAAAATTCATACATACATGCACTTACAATGATAAGCATATGCAACAATAATAATATACTTAAAATTGTAAACATGTACCTCCATCCTCGAACAAGAACGAATAATTGATGTGAATGGTGTCCTCACGCTCCCATGTTGCCTCCTTCACTCCTCGGTGCTATCACACCACCTTTACTAGCCTCATCGTCTTGCCTCGCAAAACTTGCTCCCGGCTATCTTTGATATGCAAAGGTCCTGTCCACATCAACAATCAACTCACCACAATCCACTATATGTGTCGGATCTGGAGTATACTTCCGGAGCATAGAGACATGAAACACTGCGTGAACAACCAACAAATTTGACGGTAACGACAACCTGTAAACCGCTATACCCACCTTCTCGAGTACCTCGAAGGACCCGATAAACCTCAACGACAGCTTTCCTTGCTTCTCGAATGTGACCACTCCCCTTTTAGGTGTTACCTTCAAGAAGACGTGATCTCCCACCTCATAACTCCAAAGGTCCCCGTCGTCTATCGGCGTAGCTCTTCTGCCAGCTTTAAGCCATAAGAAGACGCTTCCGTATCAGGTCCACCTTCGCTGAGGTGTCCCTAATCAAGTTTGGACCTATAGAAGCTCTCTCTCCAACCTTCATCCAACACACCGGAGAACGGCAAGGCCTCCCATATAGTGCCTCATACGGCAACATCTGTATGCTCGTCTGATAACTATTATTATAGATAAACTACACTAAGGGTAAATGCTCTTTCCAGCTACCATTAAGATCGAAGACGCATGCCCGTAGCATGTCCTCTAAAGCCTGGATAGTCCTCTCTGACTGACCGTCCGTCTGGAGATGAAAGGATGTGCTCATCGTCAACTGTATCCCTATGGCCAGCTAGAAGCTCTCCCAAAAATGAGCCGTAAACTTGGAGTTCCGATCCGATACTATAGATACAGGCACCCCATGCAACCAGACTATCTCCCGTATATACAACTTACAGAATTCCTCTAGTGTGAAGGTCATCCACGCCGCCAAAAAGTGTGCCAATTTCGTAAGTCGGTCCACTATACACCGCATCATGTCCTTGCGATGTCTGTGATAAGTGGGTCACAAAATCCATTGTGACATGCTCCTACTTCCACTCACCTACCTCCAAAGGCTGGAGCAACTCCGCTGGTCTCTGGTGCTCACTCTGGACCTGTTGACACGTGAGACATCTACTGACAAAATCTCCAACGTGCTTTTTCATCCCACTCCAATAGTACTGGTAATAGAGATCATGATATATCTTCGTGCTGCCTGAATGAACCACAAAACGAGAGCAATGAAATTCCCTAAGGATCTCCTCTTTCAAATTAGCAGACTGGGGGACTACTACCCTTCCCCTATACCGAACGCTGTCATCTGCATGTATGGCCCAGCCCTTGTCATCTGTACCCAATTGTACCCGATCCAAGAAAGACAATATCTCCGTGTCCTGCCCCTGGGACTCGATCAATCTGCTCAATTGGGAAGGTATAGCCACCAAACTCCCCAAAGTGCCTTAAGTCTGACCCTTATAGTGTATCCCGAACTGTCCCCCAATCTCTAGCATCTGCCAGTTTTGGGAAGTCGCATTAGCTAAAACTCGTGACTTCCGACTGACTGCATCAGCCACCACATTTGATATACCGGAATGGTAATGTAAGGTGAAGTCGTAGTCCTCCAAATACTCCATCCACCTATGTTGTTTTATGTTAAGGTCCCGTTGTGTGAAGATATATTTTAAACTTTTGTGATTTAAAAATACCTCAAATTGCTCACCATACAAATAGTGACGTCAAGCCTTCAAGGCAAAGACAATGGTCGTCAACTCCATGTCGTGCGTGAGATAGTTCTGCCCGTGGTTCTTTAACTGCAGAGAACCATAAACCACCACCCACCCGGACTGCATCAAAACACATCCAAGTCCATCATTTGAGGCATCACAAAACACCGTGTACCTCTGTCCCCTTTCCGGGACAACCAAAATAAGAACAAAAGTAAGCCTCCTCTTTAGCTTCTGGAATGCCTTCTCACACGAATCATTCCACTCAAACTTGATATCCTTCCTAATCAATCTCGTTATAAGTGCAGCTAGTTAGGAGAAGTTCTCGATGAACCTCCGATAGTACCCTATCAATCCCAATAAACTACGTATCTCAAAGACTGACTTCGGCCTCTCTCAACTCATAACTGTCTCAACTTTCTCCAAGTCAACCGGTACACCCGAAGTCGACACATGTCCCAAAAATTTCACCTCTGTAAGCCAAAATTCACATTTATTGAACTTGGTGTACAACTGATGATCCCTCAAGGTTTGGAGAACGATCCTCAAGTGACCATCATGCTCCTCCTCAACCCTGGAGTAAATCAGGATGTCGTCAACAAACGCCATGATAAACTGATCTAAATAGGGTTGGAACACCCTATACATGAGATCTATGAATGCCATCGGGGCATTCATCAACCCAAATGGCATCACCGTGAACTCGAAATGTCCATACCGTGTTCTGAACGCCATCTTAGGGATATCTGCTTCCCTAATTCTCAACTGATGGTAACCCGTGCGGAGATTTATTTTGGAGTAAACCCGCGCTCCCCTCAGCTAATCAAACAGATCATCAATCCTCTGCAAAGGATACTTATTCTTGATAGTAACCCGATTTAAATGCCGATAGTCTATACATGCCGATAGTCTATACATAGCTGAAGAGTCTTATCTTTCTTCTTGACAAACAATATCGAAGCACCCCCAGGTGAAGTGCTCGGTCTTATGAATCATTTGTCCAACAATTCTTGCAATTGGACCTTGAGTTCTTGCAAGTCAGCTAGCGTCATCATATGTGAAGTCATAGAAATAGGCGATGTACCGGAATACAACTCAATGCTAAAATCCACATCCCTATGGGGAGGTAATCCCAGTAGTTCTTCCAGAAAAATGTCTTCATATTCGCAAACCACCCGAGATAGACCCAACTCTTGTCTCACCTCGTCCTCTAGAGTTCTATTACATACGAATAAGTTCTATTACATACGAATTTATTTGATTACATGTCAAAAATCAAATGTTCATAATAATTTTACAAAACCTAAAATAAAGCAATATCCCGGCTTTCTTTATTCCTGAGGCCCGAAATGAGAGTCATCCGCCGGTGGATATCCCAGACCTAAAATATTTTTCCCACAAAGGGTGAACCACGCTCAATAAGATATCTCCTATAGAGACTATTCCCCATCTTAAATGCATATGAAATGTACACATGCAAAACTTAACAACTCATACATTCCAAGCAAGAATATGCATCCAATGTTAAAATCTATCATGTCATGCCATAAAATAAGATGAGATCACTCATGCATCTCAACCCGAGCTCTCTCCGGCTCTCTAACACATGCAAGTGTCAATGTGTATTAACCTGTTATCTATGTGGCACATCAAATGACGTTTACCAATTAAGGGTCTTTCGTGAGGTGGGTATTGATAGACTTACACCAACGGCACCCAACCGATACGGAATTTATGGACTTCCAACAACAGTTCAACGTACACCCGACACACTTTATGAACTTGTACCAACGGAGTGCGTATCCAAATCAGCGGACCTTGCACCCGAGGGATCTTCTAGTCCTTTTTGCTAACCCCAACCCTCTTTGTCATGCAAACCATTCGACTCGGCCAAGTATTCGACCCAACTTACTTGAGTCCACCCTTCGTCCATCAAATGTGGTGTTGACCATAGTTGTTAGTATCGTACGATACGCGATACGTATCGTACGATACATCACGATACAGACTTAAATTGATACGGATCGTAGTTATGTATCATTTTTGCATTGTATCGTCCGATACACGATACGTTTTTACAATACGATACGCACGATACGCGAAGTTGCTGTTTAATTTTTTTTTTTTTACAGCATGATTCGTACCAAATCGTTGGCAGCAAAAACAGAGATGAAGACAACAGAGAAGACACCGAAACCCATAAATCAGATAATAGAGAAAATGCCAAAAAAAAGGCAACAGAGATGAAGAAGACAAGAATTACCAGACAACAAATCAGCAAAGACACCCAAGGCAAAAACAAATCAAAAAAAAATTTGAAATTGGAACAAATAGCAACACTAACCTATAAATTTCGGATGAAACCGTAGTTTGAAACTCTTTTCTTCACAGTAGCAGAGGACTAACGTCATCGATTAACATTGCAGATCAATTGCAAAAACCCTAGCGAGCCTCCCAGTAGAGACCCATCGTCTCTATGCTCATCGTCTCTGTGCTCTCTCTCTCTCTCTCTCTCGATGTTCGTCGAAATCTGAGTTGAAGAGAGAGAGATAATTTTTTTTAGGTCAAAATACGGGAGTGAGAGATCGTGTTTCGTTTCTCCCCCTCGCCTCTGTCTGTGTTGCATATATATATATATATTTTTATTATAAATACGAATAATTACAGTTACTACCCCACTATATTATAACTTTTTACTTTTAAGCATATACAAGTACCATTAATTTAATTTAATACCCTTCATTATTTTTTTAATATTAGTAAATTATATTGGTGACTTGAATAGTAAGTAGAATATTAATTAAATGTTATGTTTTTATGAGCCTGTGATTTTTTTTCAAAGGTATATATATTTTTTTATTATTTATTTAAAATTGCGTCGTATCTTACGACACACGATACGATACACTATTTTTAAAAAACGATACGCCTTCCGATACACGATTTGATAACTATGGTGTTAACGATAATCATGCACACACACCCATAAAATGCGATGTTCTCGTGCATATGTAATATGATTTCGCATTACAACAATAATACAATATTCAATATACTATGAATGTCATATGAACTATTCCAAATCATTTCACCATCCCATGACAAATTATATCATAAGCATATAATTCTCATAATTCTTCACAATGTCAATACATGAACATGTACATATCAACATTTTATCTAGAAACAAAGCCCAAGCATGTCATCACATAAACGAACAATAACACACTTAATTTTCAAGGCATAATGTAAACACATAGCATGTCTACGATTCACATAACTCAAGAAATTACATCAAGCAATTTCTACATACTCAATTTAAGATAGAATTTATTCTACCTATTTTCCATACCCATTTCACCAATCAACAACAACAGACAAGTGATATATACTTCTACTAACCTACCCATCTCATATTAACATTTTAGGTTGTAAATAAATCTAAGTACGATGAAATCCTACCTCTTGTAGCGTAAAACGAGCCGTAGAAATTCCAAAAATTCAACCCAAGCTCTAATTTCAAGCTTCCCCAAAATTTCGATTTTCAACCTTCGGTGAAAGCCTTCGTTTTTTGTATGGACGCATAGCCTACAACGATGAGGTCGACTTTTGTTTTTGGCCCGAGTGGATTCGAGCACCACAAGGCTGTAGATCGTAGAGAGAAGTGGAGAACCCTCACTTTTTCCCTCTCTTCTTCTATCAACTGAGAAATAGGGGAGAAAATTTGATTTTCTCCCCTATTTATATTTTTCAATTGCTTGGTCCACAACGAGCCACACGTTCCCTTTTTTCCGGTTCTGTTTTCGTTCCGAAACGATTTAATTTTCGCTCCGGTTCAAGTTCAAAATATTTTTATTTTCACTTGCCTTCATTTACTTCTCAAATTTTAAAATTTTATTAAAAATTTCGATATTAGATAACCCGAGGCCCAATCGCCTCATAAAACGCAAAAAAAATGACTATCTCGAAATCCAGCAAAATTTGACTACGTAACTAGATTTCGTGAGACGAATCCAACGATGAGGTCCGTTTCGTCATCCGAGCTCTAGAAAATTTCAGATTTATAACCCGTACCATAATGGCAATTTACCGTTTTGCCCTTTATTCATAAAAACTCAAATTTACTAGGATTTTTACAGAATGCATACCTTAGACTTGAGCTTCTCCCGATATTTATAATCGTCTATACCCTCTCTTACGGTTGTGCAATTGGAGGTGCAAGGTGACACACCTTCACTTTCACCAAATCTTTTGCCAGCTTTGGAGCAAGTTTAGGCTTCCTTTCTGGTTTGTCTATTATTTAAGTCACGTTTATTCTATTCACCTATAACTTAGACAACTTCCTTATCGACATTGCCTATGATTTCTCATGGTAGCCTACATATTTCTAGTTCGGTTACATCTTTGGTGAAGTCAACCTAATGGTTTCCATTCTCCTTACTCGGCTCGGCCCATTGCTCGACATTTCTACTCACCAAACAACTTCACCAGCTGCAAGGCCCGGTGTAAGTTTATTAGACATGTCAGCCTGTGGCTCAGCCAACCGATCTGTTGTTTGACAGAGGCTCTTTGTCTATCAACACCTTTTTCACCACATGTTCATTGTCACGTGCCAATACCAATTCGAATCATTAAATAGTCTAATCATGCGCAATCATTATATGCCCTTTCAGAAACCATCAGTAACATGTCATCGTATGCTATGAAACAAATGAAAAATTACTTCTTGTCATGGGTGGTGAGAGAAGAACGAAATGCCAATCGTAAGCACACACTGTGTTTGACTCTAGATACTATAGCCCATAAAAAATATGTAAAATAGCTCAAAACATGATCATTACAAAGCACAATACAAAATCCTCACCACAATTGGTTTATCTAGGGCAGCAGTAGCCCATAATTGTCGCTTGTATTTTTCTCGACCAATAAAACTTCTAACTGGATCCTGCAATTAGTTTCATAATAAAAAAACTATGGCACTGTGTGACAAGAACAATTTTGCTATAATATTTAGGCAACCGGAGTGAATAATAGCAATAGAACAAATATAGATTTGCTAGAACAATTGAAAAACTCAACCAATGTGAGGACTTCTCTAGATAAAGAATAAATGCAGGTACATATGTTATGTCATAAAATAATGAATACCTCATAGAAGTGAGTTCCATACAATAAACTAAATGTGAGGAATTCAAACTCATGTTGAACCCCAAACATTCTTTCCTGACTAATTATTTTTCTTTACCTCAGTGGGCTGAACCAATTAAAATTGCCAAACTCAACAAACGAAAGAAAAAGAGAGAATATAAAGAAACTAAGCCAAATTATTTGTTAGAATGCCAGTTAATATGCCAACAATCAGAGTAGAAACATTTCCACTAGTTATCAAGATAGTCATACTACAGTATGGAATAGTTTTAACCAAATATGAAGTTATAAACGATGGAGATCGTATTGTCACTGAGAAATGGATAGGAAGAGAACAAAAGGGAAGAAAAAGAAGAAAAGGAACGATAATAAAAATGAGATAGGAAGACAAGACTCCATGTTAACATGGAATCAATACTTTATCGCTTTTAGGAAGGTGGTGGCCATATCAAACATCTCTCTAAGGAATGACAACAAAACCTATGTCACCCTTATCAGAATCTCATCCAAAAACCCCCAACCTTTAAATGGCCGTCCTTTAGATAAAGATGAATATCCATTGCCGAGGTTTCCTAAAGCTTTCCATGAGAACTTGCATCTCTGCCTTTATAATCAAACCTTAACTAAAAGGTGGACAGTATTGAAAACCCTAAATGCAATGCCGATTTGACCTGAATTTTGAATGTAACCCATCAAAAAATTTATCATTCTCATAAAATTGTTTTGTTAACCATAGTAAAAATAAGAAACATAGAAAACTTCTACAAAATATGTGACCCACAAATTATTGCTCAGTTTCATGCCTAATGTTCATGAATACGATTTAATTAAATAGTACAGCTAAAAAAAATGCAGTTCAATACCTTGTATTTGACAGAGATTGCAAAGGTTCCAAGGGCACGATTGCCTTCACGAAGCTCTAGGATATCACGTACAAGTTGTCTTGCTGTAGCTTCAACAGCAGGGCTGCTGATACATTCAAACTCATTGCAAAGCTCACCAAAGTCCACACCACCAACAATCTTGTCAACCTCTGATCTTTCATTGCTAGGATCAGCAGACAACTCCGTTCTATTAGAATCATTTGTAACTGCAACACCATTTCAAATATAGTTGGTTCCAAGAAAGACACAAGTTCAGTTATAACTAATCCAACATCACAATTGAGAGATACCTGTACAGTTGTACCAATACTACTGAAAGGGACCCTCTAGATAAATAGAACCATTCATGTATGGGACATTGAATCATATTCATTATCAACATCAGAATCAGTTCTCTCTATCCTCCATATTTGGTTCAAGTACCCAATTTTTATTTTCAAGAAAAAGTTCAAAGTTTTTTTCCTAATTAGTAATAAACTAAACTAGTAAAATAATGTCAAAAAAATATAAGCCCCACAATGAAACTTAGATGATCTACAATCCATAATACAAAAAATTAATAAATAATGAGAACAGAAAATCTATGTGCACTGAATGATATGCCAGTTTGAAAAGCAACCAAATTAACAGTCCTTTGAACATTATAAAACTACCAATTTCAAAATTACGGGCAAGCCCTTCAGGCATATGGAGGACAAAGCCCTGCATTCTGTACTTTGAATAGCAATTAAATCTTATAAGCGTCTATTTCAATTCTAAATTTTGTAGCAAAATATGGAAGAGGGAAAAGCAACACAACAATGAAGACATAACTAGAGTAAAGACATGTATTTCAGTTTCATACCTTGTAGCAACATATAGAAGAGACAAGAGTTGAGCAACAACGCAGACATAACTATCTAAGAAAAGTTAATGGTGAAAAGTCCAAAATTAACTAGGCTAGGCCCAATAAATCAAGAAGGTCCAAGTCAATAAAAGGCGACCCAGACCCAACAAGTCAAGAGAGCCCAAGTCGCCAAGCCCAAAGAGAGACCAAGACACCAACACCCGAAGGAGACCCAAGTGACGCCGCCCAAGCTCCCTCTCCTCTGCTCTCCTTTGTCCTATGCTCCCTCTCCTTTGCACCGCTTCTGTGGTATCCCTCCTCACTTTATCACTCTAACTCAAGTCCAACCCAGCTCAACATCCTCCTCCGACGGAATAGGAGCACGAAAGAGAACATCGAGATATGCGCGGAGATTTAATCCTACCATAACTATACTTACCAAAAGAGTAAAGTCATTTCTCTCACGTCACCGACTCACTGCCTTACCAAACCTATATAATGTAAGTTTTTTCCACAATGAGATCATACCTTACAACAGTAACATCTCCACACCTCCCTAGTTACTCTCTCTCAAAGCACTGTAATTTTCCCAGAGAATACTCTCCCGGTGACTTTTATTTTCAATAAAGATCTCCAGCCACTGCTGCCATTCTCGAGAGTGGAGTAGGTCACCTGGACTGAACCACTATAAATCTGCGTATTTGTTCTTATTTACTATTTTGCCCATTTACTGTTAATTAATTGCACTCATTCATATACTCGACTATTAATCTTGCACGAAGATCAATTTGTGCATCATCAAATGGTGTTGTCACGTCCATTGAATATTAATAAAATATTTACTTTGATCCTAAAATTCTTAAAGCAGGCATTGATAAAAAAAAATGAGTTGTTTACTTCGGAGTAAATTCAAAAATGAAAGGAAAATTAAACTGCTTCATCCTGTTTGACGCGGTATTCGAACCTGCAAATTGATATTGCATATAAGAGCACTATTGACGAGATCAGTCAGCTTTAATGATTTCAAATAGCGAAACCCAACTTGGGCTGTTCAAATTTTCATTTGACTTAACACATAACACAGTTCAACTCAGTGCGACAATGCGCACCAAGGGACATTTAACATATTAAACCAATGGACCTTCGGTCCAATGGTAATCAACGTCAAAGGTTTGCCTTCTTGGTTCAAGTCCCCTTCCCCTTCTCCACCCAAAAAAATAAAATAAAAAACATATTAAAAAATAATTATAAACAAAGGTGTAAATCAAACACGACACACCAGTATTATGCTAGCATGCGCCTCTCTACGTGGTTATAAAAAAAAATGGCCCAAAATGTCACAGCATATATAATAAAGGAGATGCTCAAACAAAATTATTGATACCAAAGCTGATAGAAAACAAGAGGAAAAAGTGACAATTCACATGTTATGATAACCAGGAGGAACCTCGTAATGAAGATTGGCGGCAGTGACGGAATGAGGAGGCAGCGGAAGGCTTGGAGAGGTCAAAGGCGCAGAGGTGGCAGCGGAAGAAGCTTCTGCTGCGGAGATTGATGGCAGAAGAAGCAGTGGCGAGAGCAGCAGCTGAAACGCTCATCTCTTCCCCCCATTCTGCCCAGAATTTGGGTAGAGCTGGTCCCTCTTTTCTCCTCTCTCTCTCTCTCTGCCTTTAGGATAAGATATGATGATGTGTCATTTGCTATGTCCTAAATATATATATATAATGACAAATAAAAAAAAAGTGTCTAAAAGTACGATAAAATATAAAATTCAAGTGTTTAAAAAAACGATTTCATTATAATTTTTTCAGTACGTGTGTATTATAGTATATGAATAATGTTTAAAATAAAAATTATATTAGTTATAAATTAATTAAATATATGATAAAAATGAGTAATGTAGGCCCGTTTGGTAATATTTAAATTTTTTGTTTTTCGTTTTTATTTTGATATTTAGAGAAAACAAGAAAAAAAACTCGTTTGGTAACCGTTTATGTTTTTCGTTTTTATCATCGTTTGATAAACGAGAGGCGATTTTCAAAAACAAAAAAAAATTGTTTTTGGTTTCCGTTTTTCGTTTTTCAAAAACGAAAAATAGAAACGTTACCAAACGGGACTGTGATATTTTTAGAAAAAAAATATATAAATAATTAAACATATGATGAAAATAAATTATGTGACATATAGTGAGTTAGGAGTTTATTATTTGCTAGCTAAACCACTAATTCCAAGCAATTAAGGGGTGTTTGGCTTGCCATGGGAGGACTGAATTGGTATAGATATTAATCCCAATCTCATTCAACCTAACACAAAATAATGTAGCCTATGCTAGATCCAATCAACATTATCCTATCCAATACTTAGATTTGGATGGAAAAAAATAGAAACCGTGGACCCCATAAACGTATTCATATCAATCTAAATAAAATGATCATTACACCCTTTGCAAGAAAATCTAATCTAATTCTATAATTAGTATTATTTTTTTTTAGAAGCAATGACTAATAACAATTTTTAATTGCATAAATTAAGTTATAATTATTTGGAAGCAAAATTATGATTTAGCGTATTATATGGAGTGTACACAATTTTAGTATTTCAATATTGTTTTATTTCTTAGATTAACAACACAAGATAGAACAATTTTTAAATTTCTTATTTTTTTTTACAACACATAATTTATGACAAAAATTGGAAAAGCTTCAAATGTAGATAGAGAGAAAGAGGTGGAGAGAACAAAAACAAAAAACACGAACAAATATTTTAAACGGTTAAAAAAAAATGTGTCCATCGCTGGACATGGCCTACACATCAGAAAAACATATCCAAGAAAAATCCATCCTACCCATGACAGCCCCAATGCACAAGTCTCAAATGCAAACACAGTAGCCCCATTGTTCCTCCTACCCATAACCAATGGCATAAACTCAAAATGGGTCTCTTAAAGCAACCAATTTGTCTTCTATCAAAAGCACCATTGAATAAGCTCCTTCAACATTCTCATATGCACAGTTTAAGAATTACTAAAACACATCTTGAACTTCTCAAAATTCATTGCGTTTAGAACAAATTTTTCAATGAATATTTGACCATTGAGAGGTTTTTTGACTAAGGTATGATGCAAGCTTCTAGAAGTAGTAACCTCTTGCCCAAGATATAGTCTTCTCCTTTGCCTCAGGTAGTTTCCATGTTGGAGGACGGTCTTAATTAGTGTTGTGGTCCTGAAGGTACATTCTTATACTAGGCTGTCTTCAGGGAGATGACCATTACAACTGATCTGGCCTATCCATTTTCTTTGGTGTATCAATTGCCCCAACCCCCCGAGTTAGGCCAAAACATTCCCTGGGCCTGAGCTTCCAAGTTGTGTTTATCCATCGTGTCCTTAGGATTGTGCATAACAAAAAAGACATGCTTGACCGTTGTCCTTGTTACGTCTCGAATTTCCACAAACTTAGGGAGTGAGTGAAAAGGAAGAAGAAAAACAAATGAATGGTCATTAGATTGGATAAATTGATTTTTCATTCATTTCTCACGTTTTTCATATTTTTTTCAAAGTTTTTCAAGCCACTTTTTTCAATTTTTAGTGTATTTCTTCAAGGTTTCTACACCCGCTTTTGACATCCTTCCAACATATTTAAAAGATGTTTTACACACTTAACAAAGTCTTTTAATTTCATATAAAATTTCAACATAACTTGGTTTGTTTTTCAAGTCTTTTTTCCACCTAATATTCACAATATTTCATATGCATAAGTATATCATAATCCACCCTCCCTCGGTGGCCACTTTCCATTTAAATTAAACATACATCACTCGTTTTCAACATACACGTCCAGTTGTCTCAATATAAACATATGATACTCATTAAATAAAGATATACTACGTATCAATTTGGGTTTACATTCTTATACTTTAAAATGGCTCAAAGCCTATATAATCCACTATTTTTTCAAACTGAAATACAAATCACTTGGGCTTATGCTCTTACATACAAAATATATCTCAATGGTCAAATGTTCATTCAAGTCCCTTTCTTCTTCTTCCTTTAAGACTTCCTTAAGTCTCAAGTATTAGGAGTCTTATTTTGTAATATGATATCCCACAAATGGATCAGCTCAACTGCTGTTATGACAAAATGCTAATGCTAGGAACAAATTTAAGGCGTGACATGTGCAAGTGTACATTTTAAAAGCTACAACCCCATAATCCCTCAATGTTATGCAATGTCAATATGCATGACCCACCCATGAAACTCTATGTTACCCATGTATCGTTTCACGGTCCGCCCCCGTCAGTCCGAGAGTACTATCATTGGCCAAACTTTGGTTGCTTGAAGTTTGAAGAACCTAGGGATTTTCTTTGTTTTTCCTCCTTGAACGTGTACTGCCCCTTCCCAGACCAAAAACTGGTATTTTTACACTAAGGGGGTTGTATTTATAGTGGAAGGCAAAGGTGTAAAATGATCATTTTGCCCTTGATGAATTCAGGACCCCGTTACACTACAACTCGTCCCAAAACTTCTCAATTCGACATTTTATTTAAACCAAAATTCTTAAAATTATTTTAAATTAAATTTTCAAAAAAATTTATTTTCGCACTTGGCCGAGTTTGGCCGGTCCCACATGGGCCACACCCGGGATGCCCTTTCAATTCAATTTTTTAAACTATTTTCGTTTAGGCTTAAATTCACACATTATGTGTATTTTAATATTCTAAGCATGTTTCTCTTCTATGACATGCTCAAATTGTGCTCATAAATATGACTTATGCCTAAATGATGTATATATAGTGCCCTACCAGCAAAACAAAAAATTTATCCTCATTTTTAGATCTCTACATCCTTTCCCTCTTAAAGAAATTTCATCCCGAAATTTAGAAATATACTTCTATGAATAAACAACTCTAGATACCTAGCACGGACTTTAGCCTGACGCTCCCAAGTAACCTCCTCAACCCTATGATAGTTCCAAAGAACCTTGACCAAAAAGATGGTCTTGCCCCGCAAAACCTGGTCCCTCGAGTCCAATACCTCCACTGACCTCTCATCATAAGAAACATCTCCCTCCACTTGAATATCTACCCAATCTAACACATGTGAAGGTTCAGACTCGTACTTTCTCAACACCGACACATGGAGGACATCATGAACCCCAGATAGTTGTGACGATAATGCTAGCTTATAGGTCACCTCACCAACCTTCGCAAGGATCTCAAATGGTCCAATAAACAGCAACAACAGTTTTTTGCTACTCCTGAATCTTCTCAATCCTTATTGTGGGACTACCTTGTGGAACATATGTCCCCCAACATCAAATGATAGATGTAAAACTCGGGTAAATTTAAATTTTTTCTGAAAAAGGGTAAAATGATAATTTGTTATTATAATGCCGATTTAAAATACATGTTCTCTAGAGATCGTATGACACAACGAACTTCGCCGTTTGATTCGTATCGCGGAATCTAGTCACCCAAACTAATTTCGTCGAATTCTGATATAGTCAGATTTTACACGTCGTTTGAGGCGACTAAGTGACAGATGACCTCACAAAGGTCTCAAAAAACAAAAATATAAAATTTTATTATAATTGGATGAAATTTCAAATAAAATTAATTTAAACTTAAAGCAAGATGAAATAAATCATTTCGGAGCGAAAAAGGACCCGAACAAGTGAGGGACACTTGGCGCAACAAGAGCCAAGCCTTGAAAATTATAAATAGGACCAAAAATCAGATATTTTATGTAACACCCCACATTTTATTTTATATATGTATAGAAATATATAGAAACTACTTGTGGTAAAAGTGTGGATATGTGTAGTGATGTGTATTTTAATTCGAGAGGTTGGAAAAGTAGAAATTTCGAATGTCAGTGTAAATCATAGTTAAAGCTAGTTTAGCTAGTGAATGGGTGACACAAATTGTAAAAGAACTTCTAGCAACTATGTTTAGGGTACAAATGTATGTTGTAAAAGTTTGGGTTAGTTTTGGAAGGGTTTAGGATGGATTGGAAATGAAAAACGGAGGAAAAAGGCAAAACTGGGCAAAACCCTACCGGTACTATGTACCGGTACAGTATTGTACCGGTACAGTGTATCGGTACATTTTGGTCCAGAAGTTCGAGGTACCGGTACAGCCTACCGGTACAGTATTGTACCGATACAGTGTATCGGTACAGCCGAAAGAAAAATCTGAATGTTTAATGTCGCGATCTTGGTTCGATTTTCGCCCTATAAATACCTTATGTCGCCTCCTTTGGCTCTATTTC
>CM042202.1:1779057-1804983 GCA_023539305.1 Ilex asprella | reverse complement strand
GTGACGCACATGAGTGAGAGGTTCCTTGTAAGGATGCTCACCCCTTTCAAGAGGTTCCCGGTAAGGATGCTTGAGAAATAAGCCTGTTATAGTGAGAGGTTCCTTGTAAGGATGCTCACCCCTTCTCAAGAGGTTCCCGGTAAGGATGTTTGGGAAATAATGTAATGATTGGTGAGAGGTTCCATGTAAGGATGCTCATCCATTCTCAAGAGGTTCCTGGTAAGGATGTTTGAGAATCTAATGTGACCTAAAAGGAGGTGGAGGTTATCACAAAGTATGCCACCTACCTAAAGAATTATGGGAAATTATTTATAGCCATTAATGATTATTATTTGTGTGTGATTGCTCGTTTATTCATTTAAGTAATGTTTTGAAATAAACTTGAGATCCTTTTTAAATGTCACTGCTTTATTCCAAATTATGCATCTATGTTATGTTAAAAATGAGACCGACCGCTTTATCTGCTTTTCTAAACCTTGTATGGGTTTGGGAGAATTTTTCTACAGAGCTTCGTGCTCACCCTCTACAGTTGAACCTTTTTCAGATGTCAGGCCAGAGGATGTACTCGGTGCTAACGAGCCGTACCTTGGGGAGGCTTCACTAGAGGGATACCTGGATCCCGAGTGGGACATCTAGAGATGTCGTTTACTTTTTGTTCTAGACTAGAATACTATTTTGGAAACACTGTATAGTCTAGATTTCTTTTGTAATTTTCGCTGCGCTATAATAGTAAATTTTCATTGGGAGTGTAAAGGCCAAAGATGGCATATTCTTTTGGGATATTGATGTAAGTGTTATGGAATACTATTAGAAAGTCTTTTTATTGATGGTTTATCTTAGTGCTCTCATGGTATGAAGGGTTATTAAATGTATTGCCGTCCAGGGTGTATTTTGTGGTGTTACATTTTACAAAAAATATCTCTTCAATTCAACTGGTCTTCAACGTTGGAGAGAAAGAGGGGGAAAAGAGAGAAATCCAATATTTCTTCCTTCAATTCACGGAGTTCTGTTAGTTGGATTCCATCGAGCGAAGAGTCAAAGTCGATCATATTGACGAGGACTATGCAACCATACCAAGAACGAAGGATTTCACTTAAGGTCCAAGAGGAGATTTTGGAAAAATCATGAGTTTTGGGCCTTTTTGGTGTTCTTGAAACTTCTACTCTTCTATTCACGCTTCAAAAGGTAGGGTTTCCTGTTACTCGGGTTCATTTCTAACCTAGAATGTCTATATGGGATGGTTAGGTATATGTGGTTATATATCACTTGCCTATTGTTATGGAAATGAGAAAATGAGTATAGAAATGACTTAGACCAACTTCTAGTTTGATTTTGGTATGTGAAAGTTACTTGACTATTTTCTCGTAACTTGGTGAAATTTTGGGCATGCTATATATTTATATTATGCCTTGTGAATGACATGAGTTATGTGATAACATGTTGGTAAATTGTCGTTGATATATGTTCATTGATGTATTGACAATGTGACAAAGTTTGGTGATTATATGCATAAGATATAAATTATCATGGTACATGTTGATATGTGAAAATTGCTCACTTGACATACATTGCAATTTGGGCATAGAATTGACATCACATTCATGGGCATGAGTCATGAGTGTAGGTGTGTGTTTGCATAGTTGATCAACACCATACTTGGTAATTGATATGTGGTCTCGAAAAAGTTGGATCGAAGATCCCCTTTGATTCATATGGTTGCATGAACATGAGTGTGGGTGATTGCATATTTAAATCACACACCATCCTTGGTGGGTGGTAAGTGGGTTCGGTACTATTAGACCAAGGTTCAACAGAGTCGCACGGTTGCATGCATGGAAAAATTTGTGTCGGGTAAAGCAAGAAGGGCTAGAAGATCCCTCGGGTGCAAGACCTGATTATTAGTTTATTCACTTTCATCAGTGTAAGTCCAAAAAAGTGAATTAGGCATACAAAGCCAACAGTGAAATTTCAAAATCCGTTGCCCAACAAAGACACAAGATTTTGATTTATAAACGTACTCTTGGATGTGTAACATCTAGCAATGCTTGATTTTACAAACACATGTTTTTTATTTCAAACAAGCATTGGATGTACTTCATCAATGATGAAAGTTTTTACACACATGCATTGCATTGTGTTGTGCAAGTCGGTGAGGGCTTGGGTTAAGGTGCATGAGTGAGTGTCATCTCATATCATGGCATGATACGGTAGAATTTCAACATTGAATTACATATTCATGTTTGAAATGGATAAATGGTGTTGATTGTTGCATGTGTACATTCCATATACATCTAGGTGGGGAGTAACTTCTGTAGGAGATACTTTATTGAGCGTAGCTCACCTATATGGAAAACAATTTCGGAGCCTTAAGGGTGAAGAGAGTCTGGATTGTGGCCTTTGACCATGGTTTTTATAAAAAAATTGTTAAGACTATATTTTGGGCATGTAATAAGTGTAAATGGATGTGATGGAGCTTGTACTTATTGAGTTTTATATAGGACATGATGTTACATATGTATTGGATGGATGTGGAAGAGTTTGAAATGGATTGAAAATGAAAAACAGGTCAAACAGGTGAAATAGGCAAAAAAACTTGACATAGAGTATCGGTACGCTGCTGTCCAGTGGACAAGCTATACTGGTACGCGTACCGGTACTCTTTCCAAAAATCAAAATTTTTAAAATTCTTTTGCTATGCTTTTGACTTTGATTCCTTTAGTCTCAATGATACAGATGGACATTAAATGAGGTATATTGAGGCACATTGGACCTAGGTTGGATTAAATGATTAAAGGAACACAGATTACATGTGTGAGTTATAATCCTGATTAAGAGGATATGATTGACATAATGTCAAAACGTGCGACAAGCACGATTATTTCTGCGGATTGACGGGTGGTCAACGGTTAATAAATGACCCTCGGTTTTGCGGCGTCATAATAGAGGTCGCTGTCTCCTGTCTGCATAACTCTTATGGCGGCTCTGTGCCATCAACAAACGCTATCTAATCACTTGTATCCTGTCCGTGGTCTCACGGACTATGTCAGGCCCTAAAGCAGCTGTCTCCCCTACCTCGATCCAACATACTGGTGAATGACACAACCTACCATACAAAGCCTCAAAAGGTGTCATCTCAATACTAAACTGGTCGTTGTTGTTTTAGGCAAACTCTACTAAAGCAAGGTGAACTTCCCAACTACCCCTAAAGTCCATAACACATGCTCTAAGCATGTCTTCAAGTATCTGAATAGTAAGCTCTAACTGGCCATCGGTCTGAGGGTGGACAATAGTACTAAACAGTAGCTGAGTCCCCAAGGCTGTCTGAAGACTTTGCCAAAACCGTGCAGTGAAACATGGGTCTCTGTCTAAAACAATGGAAACAGAAATCCCATGTGGTCGTACTATCTCTAGGATATATAACCTACTGAGAACATCCACTGGATCAATCGCTTTAATCGGTAGGAAATGTGCGGACTTCGTTAATCTATCAACAACAACCCAAACTACATCGTGACCTCTAGGTGACTTTGGAAGACCCATCACAAAATCCATGGTAACGAACTCCCATTTCCACTTAACCATTGACAATGACTGTAACAAACCCCCAAGTCTCTAGTGCTCAGCTTTAACCTACTGGCACTTGAGACATCTCGATAAAAACTGCACCACAACACCCTTCATCCCCGTCCACCAATATAGGCGGCATAAATTATGTTACATCTTAGTGCCCCTAGGTGTACTGCTAGGTGTGAATGATGGAAATCTCTAAGGATATCAGCCCTAAGAGACTCTAGAACAAAAACTCTACCCATAAACCTCAGGCTAAGGTCAAATTTAATTGTCCATACCTCAAAGCGCTCAACACTTGCAACTCGTGCTCGAATTTGCCCTACTTTTATGTCCTGTAATTGTGCCTCAATAACCCTACTCAACTGTGTAAGTTGTGCACAAACACTGAATAGTGTGGCGTGTCCCTCAAACTCGACAAGGTCTAATTCAAACTCACCAATGACTTCCATCATCTTTTCAACCATTCTCTCCACATATTTCAGTTGAGAGAAAGAGAGAAGAAAAGAGAGTTTCTCTTTACCTTTTTCATCTTTTTCCTTTGGTTTACGAAGATCCATCAGTTGGAACGGGATAACGCAAAAGGAAAAGTTGCTCTACTCGACAAGGGATACGTTCCAGTACCAACCAAGTCCATTTTTTACACATTGCGGAATTTGGAGTTTTGGCTTAGGATTGAATGAAGCATCATTGGGTATATTGAGAAGTTGTTCTACCCCATGCTCATGCTACAAAAGGTAGGGTTCCCTCATTTCTAGGTTTACTTTCAACCTAGGGGTGTAATATGAAATGGATAGGGCAATAGAGATACAATCTCATATGTTAACTCACACCCAGAGTATCTAGAGTATGGAAAATGAGTATATAAGCATGTTAAAAGATCATTTCTAAATTGATTTGGGTTTGGTTATGAAAATGTGAACCTACCGGTGGCAGAGGCACGAAGTATTAGTAGTAAGGTGTTTGGATTTTATGGAATGACTTATTTGGGTATGCTATGTGTTTACATTTATGTCTACTAAGTATTTAATCAAATACTTGGGCTTCAACTATATTATTTGGATTGAAATAATATGTGACATGCTTGATAATGTTTATAGAAAATGGACATGTTTATTATACGTTTTATAATATGATGAGGATGATGATATCAATTGCAATTGTACATTACATTTATATATGAACGACTAGTAAAGTATTCGTGGGCATATGACATAAGTGTGGATGTGTGCACATGTTTTTAATCAAACACCATTTTTGGTGGGTTGATACGTGAGCTAAGGAAAGTTTGACCTAGGTCTAGTTGAATCGCATGAGTTTGCATTGAAAAGAGTGTCAAAATTAGCAAGAAGGGCTAAATTCTCCATCTAGTGCAAGACCTAGTTATTTCGAATATGCACTCCCTCTGGTATTGAATCCATAAAGCGTGTCGGTGTATGCAGAACCATTGATGAAAATCCATAAATCTGTGTCGGTGTGGTGACCATTGGTGGAAGTCCATAAATACCTATCCTAGAAAGATACAAATTTTTATAAAATAGTCATTAGATGTCTAACATCAATGATGGATGCTTGAAATGCTTGAATGCATACGCATGACGTAGCACGTGTTATGGGAACCGGTGAGGCTGGACGTCGCATTGCATGCATGAGTTCTCATCTCATAGCATGCCGTGGAATGGTAGCATTCATTTATGGAATATATATCTACATATATATGCATGGTTACTTGACATGGTATTTGCACGTTGCATTTCATATGCATTTGGGTTGGGAGATGATCTCCACAGGGGATATCCTATTGAGCATAACTCACCCTTTATAGGAATATATTTCAAGTGTTGATCAGGCTTCCGCTAACGACCCTCACTTGGGCCCGCTTTGATGACAGAGGTAGATTATGGCTCTTATTTTTGATGTTGTAGTTTTTTGTTTCCATTTACGTTGGTCTTGTATAAATTTCTTAAACAAAACATGTATTTGAATTAAGGCATGTATATAGGACCTTTTTTGGGATATTTATTCTTTTATGAATGAATATATGCATAGATGATAATTATAGGCTAGTACTCAATGATATATGATTGAACATAGATGGTTGGGACCTGGTGTGGTCAATTGATAGGATTTACACCAGTTGTGTGTGTTGAGTAGAGCTTCCCGTACAAAGGAGACTTTGCCCGATTATTAATATTATGGACCCCGGTGAATTTGGTATCACAACGTGTTATCAGGATAAGTGGTATCATAGGTTATTCCGCGGGTTTATGGGTGGGTAATCAACGGGTTAATTGGGACCCTCGAAAATTGGGGCATCACACAATTACCCTAGGGCTGTGTTGTGATAGTTTTTTTACCTATTTTTCAACCACAATAAGCCTATCAAAGTTTGAGGAGAATAAAAAGAGGAAAAACGGGACAAAATGCAAAGGATTAACGTGCAACGATTGCACTAAATCACGTAGAATTACACAATCAAGAGATTAAAGATAGGGAATTCTTCTTGAATTCTTTCATTAAGACTTAGGATTATTATATTGGTTTTTTTTTTTGATCTTTTTGATGATATTATGCTAAATAATTGTTAGTTCTTGATTTCCTTCCGATTGAAAAGTTGTATAGAACAACATACATGTTTTATTTTCAAGAAATTCTTGTTCTTGATTTTCGAACCCCTAGTTTTGCTAAATAAATGTTTATGTGTAAAATATATTGGTTATTAATTTCTAAATTCAAATTCTTGAATAAACCATGGTTATATTCAAATACTTGTTTTATCTCCAAGAAATTAAGAATTTTGGGCAAAGCTCTAGAAATTTTCATATCTCAATTATGAAGATTTTGTTGATATGATTTCTTGCATATTTTAATTTTCATTATTCTTGTATATTGAGAATTGTGAAATTTTGATACATGGATTTTGATGAAAATTGTGATTGATTGAGTATATGATTTTTGATAAAGTTGTGTTAGATCATAATTTTCTAATTTTATGCAATCTATTGTAAAATCTCAACCTATTCAATGGTCATGATACTATCAAGTTCAAAATCCGAAAGCATCATTAAAGGGAGGAGATCAAGTGTCAAAACTACATCATTCAACCTCCGTATGCACTTTCATGTTTAGGACAAATGCAATGATCTAGACACCTAAGATGAACCCTTAGTTAATTTAACTTAAGTTGATTAGGATAAAAATAAAATTAGAAACAATCTAACTATGCCCTTTAGTGCTCAAGATGACAAGTTTTTGCATGATTTTAAGCTCAAAAATCTATAGAGATCAATCTATACTCGCTAGCCTTCGCTAAAGCGATCACTTTATAACTTCAAGAAGGAAATGAGAAAAGGTCGTGGAAGGCAACAAAAGGCTCACTCGAGTAGTCTCACGGTTGCTCGAGCAGTTTATTGTATGAAAGTTAATTTTAGTCTGGTGAAATAAAAAATGAGCTCTCGGGATATTGTGTAGATCTCGATAATAAAAGTTTAGGTTTAATTTTAGAAATAAAAAGGTTTTGGTGAATATATAAATATGTATATATTTAGATATATACATATACAAATTTATTCATACATCTACACATATATTCTACATGTGTTATATATATATTTAATATAACTAATGGCAAGAATTAAAAGTTGGTGGAGGGTTTTAGTTAGTGGGCTATCCACTAAGATAACTAGTGGATGTCATTTGGAGGGGGAAAGGGGGAAGTTTCGGCTAGGAGGGAGGGGGAGCTAGTGATCTCTCCACTAGTTGCATGCTATAAGTGTTCTTCTACACTTAGAACATTTTTGAGAAAGAAGGAAAAAAACCTAGGAAAAGCTCTAAAACATGAGAAAATTAAAACTTAATTAAAAAGGGTAAAACAATAATTAACTATTAAAGTATGGGTTGAAAACCCAAATTCTTATAGAATTCAGATGATGAAATGGACCTCACCATTGGATTTAACTTGTGAAATCTTGGTACCCAGACAATCTTTATTAAATTCCTAGATAGTCAGATTTTTTACGTTTTATGATTTGATCAGGTGTCACACGACTGAAATCATTGCGATTAAATTTTATTCGCATGACTCGGGAAGTAATTTAAAGTTAGTTAAATAAAAATATACAACATAACAAGAGACGAGATTTAATTGATTTAAAGTAAAAATGGACCAGTTAAAAGGAGACGTATGGCGCAACAACGACCAAACAATTAAAAAGTATAAAAGGGGAATTTTTGGGGTTTACATCCATTTGCTTCCCAAAAGATCAATCGGGAGAGAGAGATAGAGAGAGAGAGAGGGAGAGGGAGAAAAGAGAAAGGAAGCCTCCTCTTCATCTTCTTCCTTAGATCTAAGGAGATCCAACCATCGGATCGCTTCGGACCAAGCGTTAAAGTTGCTCTACACAACATGGGCTATGCAATCATACCAAATATAATGCTATCCTCCAAGATCTCAAGGACAAGGATTGAGGACTAAGACTTGGAGAGCTTATTTTGGGGTGTTTGGGATTTCTACGATGAGGGCTCACGTTATGAGAGGTAGGATTTCCTCCTATCTCAATTTATTTTCAACTTAAAGTTGCAATATGAAATGGGTAGGGATAGAGAGATGTAATGCCACAGGTTAGCTTACACCTAGTGTATCTAGGCTATGAAAAATGAATATGTGAACTTGTTAAAAAACTAATTTTTGCTTGATTTGGGTTTGGGTTCGAAAATGTGAACCCACCAATATGAGAGGTATGACCTACTAGTAATAAGATGTTTTGATTTGATAAATTGGATTATTTGGGTATGTTATTTGTTTACATTTATGTCCACTAAGTATTTGATCAAGTTCGTAGGGTTCGAGTATGTTATTTGGATTGAAATCACATGTGACATGTTTAGGAATATTTGAAGAAAATAGACATGCTCATGAGCTTGATGATATGAAATGTAATTATACATTACATTTGTGTTTGCATGGGTTGTATCACATTTGTGAGCATACGACATAAGTGTGAGTGTGTGTGCATGTTTTTAGTAAAATACCATTCTTGGTGGGTTGATACATGGGCTCGAGAAGGTTGGACCTAGGTCTGGTGAGTCGCACAAGCTTGCATTGAAAAGAGTGTTAGATTTAGCAAGAAGGGTTAAATTCTCCCTCGAGTGCAAAACTTGGTAATTTCGGATACGCACTTCCATTGATATTGAGTTCATAAAGTGTCGATGTACACATAACAGTCAGTGAAAGTTTATAAATTCCGTGTTGGTGTGGTGACCATTGGTGGAAGTCCTTAAATACCTACCCCAGAAAAATAAATTTTTTTATAAATATTCATTGGATGTCTAACATCAATGGTGGAGGCTTGGAATGCTCCGATATATACACATGACAAAGCATGTTTTAGGGGAGCCGATGGAAGTCGGTGTTGCATTGCATGAATAAGTTCTCATCTCATAGCATGACATGGAATGGTATCATTCGTTTATGATATATATAAATAGATGCTTGACATGGTGTTTGCACGTGACATTTCATATGCATTTGGATTGGGAGGTTATCTCTTATGAAGATCACCCTACTGAGCATGGTTCACATTTTATGGGAATATATTTTAGGTGTTTGACAGGCTTCCGTTGGCGGCCCTCATTTGGGCCCGATTTGGCGACGGAGCCGGATTGTGGCTCTTATTTTTAATGTTGCAGTTTTTGTTTCCATTTAGGTTGAACTTTTATAAATTTCTTAGACAAAACATGTATTTGAATTAAGGCAAATATATGAGACTCTTTTAGGACATTTATTCTTTTATGAATGAATATATGCATAGATGATAGTTATAGGTTAGTATTCAATGATATATGATTGAATATTTATGGTTGGGATTTGGTGTGGTCAATGGATAGGATTTGCAGTTGTGTGTGTTGGGTAGAGCTTTATGTACAAATGAGACTCTACTCGAGTTTTAATTAATGTTACGGACCCTGGTGAATGGGGTATGAATATGTGTTATCAGGATAAGCGGTATCACGAGTTATTCTGTGGGTTGATAGGTAATCAACGGGTTATTTGGGACCCTTGAAAAATGGGGCGTCACACAAATACCCTAGGGCTGTGCTTTGAAAGTTCTTTACCTATTTTTCCAAGAATCCTATCAAAGAATAAAAAGAGGAAGAACGGGACAAAAACGTAGAGGATTAACGCGCAACGATTGCACCAAATCACGTAGAATTACACAATCTAGAGATTAAAGGTAGGGAATTCCTCTTGAATTCTTTCATTAAGATTTAGGTGTATTATATAGGTATGTTTTTTTATCTTTTTGATGATAATATGTTAAATAAGTGTTAGTTCTTGATTTCCGTTAGATTGAAAAGTTGTATTGAACAACATATATGTTTTATTTTCAAGAAACTTTTGTTCTTAATTTTCGAACCACTAGTTTTGCTAAGTAAATGTTTTTTGTGTAAAATATATTGGTTATTGATTTCTAAATTCCAATTCTCTAATAAACCATGTTTATATTCAAATATTTTGGTTATGACGCTATCAAATTCAAGATTCAAAAGCTTCATTGAAGGGAGGAGATCAAGCGCCAAAGCTACATCATTCAACCTTCGTACGCACTTTCATGATTGGGACAAATTTAATGACCTAAACACCTAAAATGAATCGTTAGTTAATTTAACTTAGATTGATTAGGATAAAAATAAAATTAGAAACAATCCAACTATGCCCTTTTGCGCTCAAAAGGACAAGTTTTTGCATGGTTTTAGGCTAAAAAACCTATAGAGAGCGATTTATGCTCGCTAACTGTCACTAAAGTGGTCACTTTTTGACTTAAGGAGGGAATGAGAAAATTCCATGGAAGGCAACATAGGGCTCGCTCTAGGAGCTCGCTCAAGTGGTCTAATGGTTGTTCGAGCAGTTTATTTCGTGAAAGTTAATTTTAGTCTGGTGAAATAAAAGTTTAGCTATTGGGATATTGTGTAGATCTCGATAATAAAAGTTTAGGTTTAATTTCAAAAATAAAAAGGTTTTGGTGGATATATAAATATGTGTATATATAGATATATACATATACAAATATATTCATATATCTACACATATATTATATAGGTGTTATATATAGATATATTTATTATAACTAATGACAAGAATTAAAAGTTGGTGGAGGGTTTAGGATATATTGAGTGCTTAATTTAACATAAGGCCCCATATTGATTTGCATGTTAACATTATATCCGATGTGATCTTAACTCTTTGCTATTTGCTTTTGATTTTCTTGCACACATGTTTTTCCCATAATTACATAAACCTCTTGTATGACAACTTCCATTTTAAAATAACATACATACAACACACGAATGCAACAACTAGTATATATGGAAATATATTTATACTACTTTGAAATATCAACATACATAAAAAACATTTTTTCCCTTTTACCCTCTAACACTGCAACTATGTCATGTTTATCCTACAAATTTAATAACACAATCTATATTTATATCTATTCTACTATAAATATATATAGTTATTTATTGTCTTCTTCAAATAAATGCCCAGAGCCCACTCCAATTGAGCCCTTTTTCTCTCTCTCCTTTTACTCTCCCAAAAACAATCAGTCTTCCAAATAAATGTCCACAACCCACCCCAAATTAAAATTTTTCTCTCTTCTTTTCCACACCCAAAAACCCTTGATTTTTTCTTCTCTAAATAAACCCCTCTTTCTCTTCTTTTCCTCCCTGGAAGCCCTAGACGTTAACCCTCTCTCTATTTCTCTACCGCTCACGTGTTACTCTCTTTACGACCTCTCAACATCTATCACCCCTTGCTCTTTCTGTCCATACGCATTCTAGGACTTGATGCATGAATTTGCAATGCCTATATCAGATTTCAATTCGTTCAATCCCAATACTCCAATCTACCATTTGAATCACTCTAGGTGTTTTCCCTCTCTCCATTACAACCAAACACTCTGTCAGTCTTGCACTTTTGGAACCAGCGGCTTATTTTTTGGTATTGTTCTTCCATTGATATCTCTTGTAAAATTTTCTTTGATGCAAATACATTCCTGAATTTTATTTGAACATCATGTGTTATTCTTCAGAATGTACTCTTTCCAAAGTTAATTTAATACTCATGTATGTTGCATTTTGGAAATTTGAAGAACTCAGTTACAACATTAGAATGTAAAGTTGTTTTCTCACTTTGATTTTGGCATGAATATTTATTTAAAACTAAAATAAAAGTTTTATGGATGCGATTAGTTGTTTGGAATGAGAGATCTCGTTTGTTTTGTGGAGAATCAATTATTATTCGAATATGTTCAACTTTAAGATGTAAAGATTGCACATCATCAGTGTGATGTGATCTAAGGCTTCTTGCATACACCATTACAAATTGTTGGTACAAATATGCATTTCCCTCACTCGGTTTATCTCTTTCTTGGCCTAGCAAAGATTGAACTACGCCTTCTTGATGTAAAAAAACCTATTCCAGGGAGGCAAAAAATGCCTAAAGGTAATTCAATCCTTACTCCTTGTGTCTTATATTACTTTCTTTTAATGTGTTTTTTTGCCATTTTTAAACAGGTTGAGGTTCCATTTGTATGAATTTACTCATCTCGGTGGTGGATGTGCTTAAAGGAACAAAAGCACGAGAGACATCGTGATTGGTTGTTCCGCATGATACTGTCTCATTGATTATCATTTGAGTGGATAACTGATAGATGGATGACTGTCCTTTCTCAACCATTTGAAAAAATCTTGTGTATTATGTTGCTCAATTCCATCCTATAAGATTTACTACTCGTACCATATTTTTGAAGGTTTCCAATTTTAAAAAAAAAATACTTAAACCTGCTTGGCTAGGCTGTCAAAAATATCAATCCCTGAATTTGACAAATGCAATTGGAAATGCCATTCAATTTTTTGACGAAATGGATATCAATTAGAGGATTTTGAATAGTATAAGTGAATTTTTTGGTAAATTATCTTTATGTTCTTAATAACCCTAGAATAATAAATTTCATACCTTTTTTTTAATGTATCTGGATGTGTGATTATTGTTGTGTAACTTAGTATCGTTTATAATAATCATCTAGATTTTTTCTCTTTGAGCTGGGTTTTATTGTTCATTATTATGGATTTTGTAGTAGTTTTCACAAAATATGTTAATTCCAAACTAATTTTACCGCACTATATGATATAGAAATTTTATCCATGCTTGGTTATCATTCTTAAGTTGATGTGTTATTTAGCAATCCTTGATTGCCCTGCTGACAGATAATTCTAGCTTTGTCACTCGGTTAACCTACCTCTTACATTGTTGAATCCTTATTTATATGTTCTTGTACTTCATCTAAATAAATGTAGATCACTTTGTGATTGTTTCTAGAAGTATCAGTAACAAGATATGGAACTTAAGATCAATCTAAAAGTTCTCTGCCTTCGAGGAAGGTGTGTTCCACAAAAGATTTTGTTTGGTCAGACACTCCTCTTGAGATCCTTGGTTTAGTGACATCTATAGCTTTTGAGGTTCTTGTATGCATGTTTTCCTATAATTGATAATGCTTCTACAATTGAGGAGGTATAGTTTTTATTTTTCTTAGATTTCAATATCCCTTTACACCAAAGCTCCCCCGTGTGGTATTTTAAAAAAATACTTAAACTCCTCTCTTTATGTTCATGTTAAAACTCTACCGGATGATTTGTGGGTTTTGGGAACATAAGACTTCAAGCATCTTTTGAAGTGAGAACACTTTCCCTTTTAAACATGTAATTTTAGCATGTGCAATAGTACATTTTTTTGTATGATTTTTCCTTTTTCATTGGTTTAATTTGTGTTTTATGGTTTTTATGGAATTGTACACATTACTACGAAGTGTTTCTATAGCTTGAGCAAAAAAAAATGATGATGCTCCATTAGTGGAGGGTCTGCGAAAATGCTTATAAATGAAAAAAATGGGCTTATTTTACAGGTGAATTCCACTAGAACGTAAATATATGCTCACATCCACTTTGTGTTGGGTTGTTTCTGAATATCTAAATGGTTAAAAAGTTGTACAAAAATCCAATTGAGCAGGTGCGAGTGTGATGCCCCCAAAAATCGGGAGTCTTTTATTAACCGTTGATCACCCATCAACCCGCATAAGTACCCGTGGACATCGCTTAACCCGACACCATGTCGATAACGACCCCTTAACTGAGATCATAACCCACAATTATAATTTGGGTTTAATTATTCATTGGATCCAATCAAGGTCCAATATACCATGATTTATATTTCATTATAGCTCATTTACATTATTGTAGAGAAGGAATACATAGCCCGAAAACATGGCAAATAGTTCTAAATTTTGAAAATTTTGGAGAGAGTACCACTGCACAGAACCAATATGGTTTGCCCACTGGACCAGACCGTACTGGTACTGTGACACCCCAAAATCCAAGGGTCCATTGATCACCCATCAACCCACGGAATGCCTGTGGATATCGTGTAACTTGATATCACGCCCTTGTGTCCCATTTACCAGGATCCATAATTTAACAAAATCGGTCAGAGTCTCCTTTGTACGGGGAGCTCTACTCAAAACCTAACATGTACAACATACATCAACATGACCCATCCGAGACCCAATATAACACAATGATCGCACCGGTCCATTTACGAGTAAAAATTGGCCATACCAGGTCCATTTATCCATACTCATATAAAACATGCAATGTTATATTAAAGTAGTTCATATAAGTTTGATTACAATTTTTTTACACATATTACATGCCCAAAACATAGTTTTAACAAAAATTTTACAAAAATCAAGGTTAAAGGCCACAATTCGGCCTCTCTTCACCCTTGAGGCTCCAAATGAGAGCCGTCCACCGATGTATATCCCACACCTGAAATGTATTCTCGTATAGGGTGAGCAACGCTCAATAGAGTATCTCTTACAGAAGCTACTTCCCACCCTAGATGCATATGAATGTGCACATGCAACAATCCACAACATTTATCCATTTCAAACAAGAATATGTGATTCAAGATTGAAACTCTACCATGTCATGCCATGATATGAGATGACACTCACTCATGCACTTTAACCCAAGCTCTCACCGGCTCCCACAACACAATGTAATGTACGTGTGTAAAACCTTCATCATGAATGAAATTCCTCTAATGCTTGTTTGAAATAAAAGTCATGTGTTTATAAAGCCAAGCATTGTTAGATGTTGCACATCCACATGTATGTTTATAAAATAAAATCTTGAACCAAATCTTGTGTCTTTGTTGGGCGACGAATTTTGAAATTATACCGCCAGCTCTGTACGTTTAATTCACTTTTTTGGACTTGCACCGACGGAAGTGAATAAACCAATAACTGAATTTTGCACCCGAGGGATCTTCTAGCCCTTCTAACTATACCCGACACAAGTTTTTTCATGCAACCATGCGACTCAAAGGGGATCATGCAACCACCTAGCCGCCTTGAACGACGTGTAAAAATTTGACTATCTTAAAATTTGACGAAATTCGACAAGGCAACTAGATTTCGCGATATGAATCTAACGGTGAAGTTCGTTGTGTCATTCAAGCTCTAGAACATGAGTATTTTAAATACACATTATAGTGCCAAATTACCATTTTACCCTTTTTCAGAAAAAGTTTAAATTTATCCGAGTTTTACATTCTTCCCCCTTAAAAAAAATTTCATCCCCAAAATTCACACATGGAAACACATACAATCACATGCATATGTAACAATCATTTAATATTAAATGACTATAAGAAAGTACTTCCATCCTCGAATAAGAAAGGATAATTAGTACGTATAGTGTCCTCGCGCTCCCATGTCGCCTCTTTCACTTCTCGGTGCTGCCACAACACCTTCACTAGCCTCACGGTCTTGCCTCGTAAAACCTGATCCCGACTATCCATGATACGTACCGGTCCCTCCTCGAAGGTCCCATCTACATCAACAATAAGCTCGCCCAATTCTACCATATGAGTCAAATCTAGGGAATATTTTCGGAGCATGGAGACATGGAATACCGTATGAACACTCGATAGGTTTGGCGATAATGCCAACCGATAAGTAACTGTACCTACCTTCTCGAGTACCTGAAAGGGCCCGATATACCTCTACGACAGCTTTTTTCGCTTACCAAACTTGACCACTCCTCTCTTAGGCATCACCTTCAAGAAGACATGATCTCCCACCTCAAACTCTAGAGGTTGCTGTCGTTTGTCAACATTGCTCTTCTGTCGGCTCTGAGCTGTGAGAAGACATTTTCGTATCAAGTCCACCTTCTCAGAGGTGTCCTTAACCAAATATGGACCCGTAGAGGGTCTCTCTCTTACTTCGGTCCAACAAACCAGAGATCTACACGGCCTCCCATATAGTGCCTCATAGGGTGTCATCTGTATACTCGCCTGATAACTGTTGTTGTAGGCGAACTCCACTAAGGGTAAGTGCTCTTCTCAGCTACCCTTAAGATCTAGAACGCATGCCCTTAGCATGTCCTCTAGAGTTTGGATGGTCCTCTTCGACTGATTGTCCATTTGGGAATGAAAAGCAGTGCTCATCATCAACTGTGTCCCCATGGCTTGTTGAAAACTTTCTCAAAAATGAGCCATAAACCTAGAATCCCGATCCGATACTATAGATTTGAGCACTCCATGCAGCTGGACAATCTCTCATATATACAACCTGTAGAAGTCCTTAAGTGTGAAGGTCATCTGCATTGCCAAAAAGTGTGCCGACTTAGTAAGTCGGTCCATTATCACCACACTATGTCATGCCCTCGGGATATTCGTGGCAAGTGAGTCACAAAATCCATCGTGACATGCTCCCACTTTCACTCAGCTACCTCTAAAGGATGGAGTAACTCTGTTGGTCTCTGGTGCTCAGCCTTCACTTGCTAATACATGAGACATCTACTAACAATATTCCCAACGTGTTTCTTCATCCTACTCTAGTAGTAATAGCGACGAAGATCTTGATACATCTTCGTTCCACTAAGGTGTACAACAAAATGGGAGCAATGGAACTCCCTAAGGAACTCCTCTCTTAGCTCCTCAGACTGGGGAACCACAATCCTTCTCTTATACCGAAGACTACCATCCGAGCGAATGGTTCAGCCCTCATCACCTGTTCCCGACTGTACCCAATCCATGATGGACAATATCTCCGTGTCCCGCTCGTGGGACTTGATCACTCGGCTCAATAGGGATGGCATAGCCACCAAACTTCTCAAAGTGCCCTGAGTCTGCCCCATATAGAGTAGCCCAAACTGTTCTATAGTCTCGCGCATCTGTCACTCCTGGGAAGCCACACTAGACAAGACTCCCCCGTGACTTCTGGCTAAGTGCATCAGCCACCACATTTGCCTTACGGGGAAGACAATGCAAAGTGAAGTCATAGTCTTCCAGATACTCCATCCACCCGCGTTGTCTCATGTTAAGGTCCCGCTGTGTAAGAATGTACTTTAAACTTTTTTGGTCCAAAAATACCTTGAACTGCTCACCACATAGGTAGTGGCGCCAAGCCTTCAAGGCAATGACAATGACCTCCAATTCCATGTCGTGCGTAGGGTAGTTCTACTCGTGGTTATTTAACTGCCGAGAACCATAAGCTACCACTCTCTCAAACTACATCAAAACGTAACCAAGTCCGTCCTTGGAGGCATCACAATATACTATGTACCTCTGTCCCCTTTTTCGGAACAATCAGAATAAGAGCTGAAGTAAGCCTCCTCTTCAACTCCTAGAATGCCTTCTCATATGAGTCATTCCACTCAAACTTGACCTCTTTACGGGTCAACTTGGTCATAGTTGCAGCTAATCGGGAGAAGTCTTCAATGAACTGGAAGTACCCTGTCAATCCCAAGAAACTGCGTATCTCGAAGACTAACTTCGGCCTCTCCCAATTCATAACTGCCTCAACCTTCTCTGTGTCCACGGATTCACCTGAAGTCGGCACCACATGCTCCAAAAACTTCACCTCCGTAAGCCAAAATTCATATTTGTTGAACTTGGCATACAACTGATGGTCTCTTAGGGTCTAAAGAACAATCCTCAAGTGACCCTAATGCTCCTTCTTGAAATTGGAATAGATAAAAATGTCGTCAATAAAGCCTACAAAAAACTGATCTAAGTAAGGTTGAAATTCCCTATGCATGAGATTCATGAAAGCCGCTGGGGCATTTGTCAATCCGAATGGCATCACTGTGAACTTGAAATGCACATACCGCGTTTTAAACGCCGTCTCAGGGATATCTGTCTCCCTAACCCTCAACTAATGATAACCGATGCGAAGATATATCTTGGAGTCAACTCGTGCCTCTCTCAGCTGATCAAACAAATCGTCAATCCTCGGCAAAGGGTACCTATTCTTGATAGTAACCCTATTCAACTGCCGACAATCTATGCATAGTCGAAGGGCCTTATCTTTCTTCTTTGCAAATAACACCGAAATGCCCCAAGGTGAGGTACTAGGTCTAATGAACCCCCTGTCTAACAATTCTTGTAATTGGACCTTGAGTTATTGTAACTCAGTAGGCGCCATCCTATGTGAAGTCATAAAAATAGGCGATGTACCGGGATACAACTCAATGGTGAAGTCTACATCCCTATGTGGAGGTAATCCCGGTAGTTCATCCGGAAAAACATCATCATACTCACAAACCACCTGAGGTAGACCCAACTCTTGTCTCATTTCGTCCTCTAGGGTAAGGTTTGCTAGCCAACCCATCAACTGCCCGTGCCATCTAGAGTCGTACACGGTTTGGAGTAAAGCATCATGCTTATCCCCCTGAAACATGAAAATAATACCATCTGGTGTGTAGGCAGTGACCCTCTTACGATCACAATCAATGACGACTCGGTGTGCTGTCAACCAATCCATACCGAGAATAACATCAAACTCTGACATGTCCATGACCCTAAGGTCCACAGTTTTGTAGAATCCCCGCGATCTCTAACTCACAACCCGGACATATCTGATCTACATTCACCCTAACTCCTAGGGGAGAACTCACATGAAATGGCTTTTCCAAGGTTTCAACCTCTAAGCCCAAATCTTTCACACATGATGCAGTAATGAATAAATGAGATGCACAAGAGTCAAATAATACCCTTGTCCATAAGCAAGAGAGTAGAAATGTACCCTGAATAACCGACTGATCTGCCGGCTCAGTCAAAGAAGTACTTACCCATAAAGAGTTCCTTAAACTCTGCCCATGTTAGTATCCCAAAGTTCCTTGAGGTCTTTATCCAATCCCATTACACTTGGGATTCTCCCTCTAGCTGGAAAGTAGCTAGAGTTTTCTCCGTAGCATCGGAGGTGATCTCCATTGCCCCTAAGACCTTATCCACTGGCCCAAACTAATGGTCAGCCACCATCAGGTCCGTCCCTCCCAAAAAGACCGGAGGATTGTGTGCTTTAAACTTCTAGAGGTTATTTGATCCTCCTTGACTCACATTTATACCTGTCTATGCAATAGTAGCAGCTGTAGCACTAGCTTGTGCTATGGTAGCTGCTACAGTACCAATAGCCTCTACGAAGGCTTGTTGGTCAAAGGCCGGTAGTGGTTGGTTGTTGTTCCGCCCACCACCTCAACGTCCTCTTCCTCGACTAGCCATCTACATATGTCAGATAGCAATAACATCTTACATAGTATCCCAAGATATGAATCAAACACAAATGTTGAGAACTATCTCATTGTCCCCCTAGTAGAATGTATGTCACATACTAGAAGACATTTACACATTGAACTATTCCGTTCATCCCTTTTTCAGAACCCAATGTCATGTTTTCTAAACACTAGGTTAGAATACTTTTCACCATGCATATAATTCACATAGCAAGTAGCACCTAACATGTAGCAAGTAGAGTTCAGAACATGAAATGCATATGGAATGCAATGGTCTAAACCCAATGTCCATCAAGCCCTAGGTAATCTGTATACCTAGGCTCTGATACTAAGCTATGATGCTCCAAAATTCGGGAGTCCGTTGATCACCTATCAACTCGATATCACGCCGTTGTGTCACATTTATCGGGATCCATAATTTAACAAAATCGGGCAGAGTCTCCTTTGTACAGGGAGCTCTACCCAAAATCAACCTATACAACATACATCAACATGACCCATCCGAGGCCCAATATAACACAATAACCGCACTAGGTCCATTTATGAGTAAAAATTTGCCACACTGGGTCCATTTATCCATACTCATATAAAACATGCAAGGTTATATTAAAAGTAGTCCATATAAGTTTGATTACAATTTTTTTACACATATTACATGCCCAAAACATAGTTTTAACAAAAATTTTACAAAAACCAAGGTTAAAGGTCATAATTCAGCCTCTCTTCAACCTTGAGGCTCCAAATGAGAGTCGTCCACTGGTGTGTATCCTGCACCTGAAATATTTTCCCGTATAGGGTGAGCAACACTCAATAGAGTATCTCTTACAAATGCTACTCCCCACCCTAGATGCATATGAATGTGCACATGCAACAATCTACAACATTTATCCATTTCAAACAAGAATATGTGATTTAAGATTGAAACTCTACCATGTCATGCCATGATAGGAGAAGACACTCACTCATGCACTTTAACTCGAGCTCTTACCGGCTCCCACAACACAATATAATGCACGTGTGTAAAACCTTCATCATTAATGAAATTCCTCCAATGCTTGTATAAAATAAAAGTCATGTGTTTAAAAAACCAAGCATTGTTAGATGTTGCACATCCAAAAGTAAGTTTATAAAATAAAATATTGTGTCTATGTTGGGCAACGGATTTTGAAATTGCACCGCTGGCTTCGTACGCCTAATTCACTTTTTTGGACTTGCACTGACGGAAGTGAATAAACCAATAATCGGGTTTTGCACCCAAGGGATCTTCTAGCCCTTGTTGCTATACCCGACACAAGTTTTTCCATACAACCATGCGACTCAAAGGGGATCTTCGATCCAACTTTTTCGAGACCACATATCAACCACCAAGTATGGTATTTGATCAACCATGCATTCACACACCCACACTCATGACACATGCCCATGGATGTGATGTCAATATCATGCCTAATATGCATTAATACCAAATTAGCAATTCAACCACATGTCCACAAGTTCTATGACAATTTATATCTTATGCATATAACTACCAAAATTTGTCACAATATCAACATATCATTAGCACATATCAACATCTCATTTCCATTGTAATTCATATCTTAAACATATGGTTTCTCTTTACCACATCATTCAAGCATGTTATCACAAATCTCATGCAATTAACACACTTTATTTCATATAGGCATTTTATCAAATATCTTCAAGGCACCAAATCATGTAATCACATAACATGTATAAATTTGTCACATAACTATTAAAAAAAATTAGAATCTATGATTTTGACATATGCAATTATCAAAACATCCTAAAAATCACAAACTAGCAATTTTTAACTACCAATTCAAACTCGAATTGAGCCTACCCATTTTCATTAAACCAACTCTAATAGGTAAGTGTTAAAAAAACTCAAAACAGCCCACACATTTCCTATGGATACCGTAGGATGTAAATAAACCAAAGTAGGAGGGAACCCTACCTCTTGGAGTGTAAAACAAAGGATAGAACCTTCAAGAACACCAACACTAACTTCCAAGTCTTGATTTTTTAAAATCTCCTCTTTGGATCTTCGGTGAAATCCTTTGTGCTTGGTGTGGTTCCGTAGCCCTCGTTGAGGAGATCGACTTTGATTCTTGGTTCGAAGATTTCCAACCAGCAGAACTCTGTAGATTTGCGAAATAAGTCTTGAAATCTCACTTCTTTTCTCTTTTTCTTTCTCTCCTTCTCCCCAACATGTGCCTACTGGTTTCAGCTGATGAAATGTCTCCAAAATCAGATATTTCATCATTTTTATAACCCTTAACACTTGGTCCACGTCGCGCCACACACCCCCTTATCCGAGTCCGTTTTCGCCCCGAAACGATTCATTACTTCCCGGTTTAAGTTCAAATTAATTTTATTTGAACTTTAATACAATTCTAAGAAAATTTTAAAAAAATTATTTGTGGGCACCTCTGTGAGGTCAGCCACCACCCAGTCGCCTTGAACGACGTGCAAAAATTTGACTAGGTCAGAATTTAACGAAATTCGGTAGGACAACTAGATTTTGTGATACAAATCCAACAGCAAAGTCCGTTGTATGATTCGAGTTCTAGAACATGAGTATTTTAAATACACATTATAGTGACAAATTACCATTTTATCCTTTTTCAGAAAAAGTTTAAATTTACCCAGATTTTACAGGTACACTGTACCGGTACTGTCTGCCTTCAGGACAACAGTGTACCGATACACAGTACCGGTACTCTTTGCTCAGTTTTGCTTGTTTCAACCTTTTTTGATTTCTAATCCATTTCAAACTCTTCTACAACCATCTAGTACATATTTGACAACATTTCTAACATAAAACTTGATACATACAAGTTCTATTACACAAGATTTTGTTTAATTACATGCCAAAAACTAATTGTTTATAGTAATTTTACAAAATACTCAAAATAAGCCACATTCCAGCTTTCTTCATCCACGAGGTTCGAATTGGGAGCCATCCATTGGCGTATATCCCGCAACTGAAATATTTTTCCCATATAGGGTGAGCCAGGCTCAATAGAGTATCTCCTACAGAGGCTACTTCCCAACCTAAATGCATATGAAATGTTCACATACAACATTCAACAACTCATAACATTTCAAACAAGAATATGCATCCAATATTGGAATTAATCATGTCATGCCATGAAATGAGGTGGGACTCACTTATGCAACTCAAGTCGAGCCCTCGGCTCTCCAACACGTATAAGTACTAATGTGTATGAATCCATTGTCTATGTTGCACATCAAATGACATTTACCAATCCAAGGTCTTTCGTGGGGTGGGTACTGATGGACTTACACCAACAGCACCCAACAGACACAAAATTTATGGACTTCCACCAACGGTTCTGCGTATACCGACACACTTTATGGACTTGTACCAACAAAGTGCGTATCCTAATCACCGAGCCTTGCACCCGAGGGATCTTCTAGCCCTTCTTGCAAACCCTTACCCTATTTACCATGCAAACCGTGCGACTCGGTCAAATCTTCGACCCAGTTTACTCGAGCCCACCCGTCATCCACTAAGTGTGGTGTTGACGATAACTATGCACACACAACTACAAATGCGATGTTCTCGTACATATGTAATATGATGCCTCATTGCAACAATCTCACGATAGTCAATATGCTATGAATGACATATGGACTACTACAAAACATTCCACATATCTCATGACAAATTATATCGAAAGTATATAATTCTCATAATCCTTCACAATGTCAATATATCAACATGTTCATATCAACATCTTTCTCTAGAACAAAATCCAAGCATGTTATCATATAACAAGCAATAACACACTTAATTTCTCAAGGCATAATGTAAACACATAGCATGCCCACAAATTCACATAAGTCAAGAAACTATATTGGGCAATTTCTACATACCCATTTCAAGATAGAATTTATTCTACCATTTTCAATATCCATTCCATTAAATCACAACTATAGGCAAGTGATATATATTTCTATCAACCTACCCATTCCATAATAACATTCTAGGTTGTAAATAAACCAAACTAGAAGGAAACCCTACCTCTTGAAGCGTAAAACGACCTTGAAAAACTTCAAGAACTTGATTCAAGTTAGAATCCTCACTTTCTCCAAAATCCTGTCCTTGGAATCTTGCCCAAACCCGACCTCCTTGGTATCGTTTTGTAGTTCTCGGCGAGGAGAACAACTTTTGTTGTTGGCTCGAGTGGATTCTAGCTCCCAATCTCCGTAGATCATGGAGAGAAGGAGGAGAACTCCAGATTTTTCCCTCTCTTCTTGCTTTCTCTTTCTATCAACTAAAGAATGGGGAGAAAATCAGATTTTCTCCCTTATTTATATTTTTCAAACGGGCCTATAAGTTGCCACACGTCTTTCTTTTTTTGGTTCCGTTTTTGTCTTAAAACGATTAAATTTCGCTCCAGTTCAAGTTAAAAAAAAATATTTTCACTTGCCTTCATTTATTTCTCAATTTTAATAATTTTATTAAAAAAATTATTTTTGGGTTACTCGAGGCCTGACCACTTCGTAAAACACAGAAAAATCTAACTATCTCAGAATTCAACGAAATTTGACAGAATAACTAGATTCTGCGAGAAGAATACAATGGTGAGGTCCATTTCGTCATCCAAGCTCAAAATAAATTTAGCTTTACAACCCGTATCGTAGTGAAAATTTACCGTTTTGCCCTTTATTAATAAGAATTTTAAATTTACCTGAGTTTTACAGCAAGGGCTACTTAAAATAAGGAAATATATTTTGATTCTTTTTATAACATTTCTTCTTCAGTGAATTGGTGCCAACATTACAACATGGCCACAATTTATCTGGGTGGAGTATGACACTTTTGCTACTTCGGCATATCACAAACTCCATGCATGATCTATTTGTAGCTTATATTAGTCATTTTGACCTAGTTTGCATGTGTATAAATCTGCATATTGTTTATATCTCAAATAAGCCTTTTTTTTAGGCTAATGTTTCAGGTACCTTGTGTATGTTATGACCATATGCTCATATTGTGACCAACTTTTTGTTCTTTATTGACTTGGGCTGAAGTTGTTGAAGTTAGGATGTCTTCTTTGGTGGAAAAGATAGCATGATTGGAGGTAACATGTTAAATCCTTGAGGGAGAGAAGTTTAAAGTTTGACAAAAGATGTCGGAAATAAATGTGAGTACAAGAATGTTATATTTCTGAATTTGGCCAGCCTTTTTAATTCAAGTTGGTTTTTCTATGAATGAAACATCAAGATCCTATTTCTTATATGAACTACAAATGTCTTCACTTCTCTCACCTCGTAACAAATTACCAATGACATGTGTCAAGGAAGATTATCCTTGTAAATTTTATTGGCCTCTTCTACCTCACTCTCGGATAGCATTTTCCCATGTATTCATTGTTAAAATTTCAATAATAGTTGAATGCTACATTGCTTTGTACTTTATTATATACGCAAATATATGTTATGGAATTGACTCCTTTTTGCTCAAGTAGATGTTCTTAAGTTTGTTTTATTTTCCTAACTAAGAACTACGATTCATATCATCTAATTTTCCTAACTAAGCACTAGAATTCATATTAGATTCTAATGTATATTTTTGTTACAATTAGTAGTGATCTATATATGATCCTAACCATCTAATAGAATTCAACTATATATAGTTTTTCTCTTCATTCACAATCAAAATAATTTGGTAAAAAACTATTGAGACATAAAGTAAAAACAAGAAAGACAAAAAAAATCTAGGAAATAAAAATTTATAATTCTTACTACTTGGTAGCTCGAATGGAAGAATCACTAAAAATGAGTCAATTGAATGTTTATAGTTATGAAAATAATACTAATAGTTTAAGTATGATAAATATGAGATAATATCTAATTTAGTTACATAATTAGATTTTTTTTATGTAGTTTATCAAATGTTTCAACAAAAAAAAAATTATGTGCAATGCACGGGGTGCATTGCTAGTTACTTCTAAAAGTGGCTTAAGATGAATTTTTATAAATTTTCTTAATTACCCTTTAATAATATAGATTTATTGGTTTCATTAATTCAATTAATAAATTCACTGTTTGGATTTTGATTATTTTCTTTACAAACATTATAAATCTCATCCAAATATGTTTAGCTTGACTACAACAGCCTCAATTAAAAAAATTAATTCCTTAAAAAATATTCCTTTCACCTTCTCAAATTTATTACATAGTTCAATCATATCCTTTCGTCCTCTTAAATTAATCATGTACATAAACTTGAAATTTTATTATATTTATTTCAGCGTAATAATTAATTTTTTTATATTTTTTCTTTGCACAATCTTATCTATATCTATATTCTATATCTTTATCCCTCTCTCTATATATATATATAAGTAAATAATCTGAGAAAGGAAGAGAGAAAGAGAGACAGTATAGTAGAAACAGATCCAAGAGAACTCTGGCTGGCTATGCTGATGTCGATGGACCACTGTTGTATCCCCTCCTAAGTCGTCTCAGGATCTCTGTTTGGTTCTCCTCGTATTGGGTGATGCTCTGGTCAAACTAGACCATCCTCATCTTGAGACCCAACATAATTTTTTATCGGTCCGATCATCCACTGGAATATAGGGTTATTCCTCCTTCTATTGCTCTTCTGGTGGCTTAAAACCTGTTCCTTCTTGAAATGGGTCTATTGGAGGCATAGGTGGTACATCCTGT
>CM042202.1:1650592-1764057 GCA_023539305.1 Ilex asprella | reverse complement strand
GTTTACTTATATGTATTCCTTTGCTCCCAAATCTTATATATATATATGTGTGTGTGTGTGTGTGTGTGTGTGTTATGAAATATTTGTTTCTTGCTATTCTCTTAAAGATTACAATGTTTTCAACAAAACTATGGTTGAATAGCCCTTAAACTTCATTTTCTTGTGTCAAACCCTAGTTTTCAAGAGGAATAAACTTTTCTCTTGATTCTTCCTTTATTCTTGATTTCAAAACCTTAGGGCTTTATATTGAACAACAAAAATGGTATTTTTATATGATCTCTTGTTCACTTTTCTTGTATTACACCATTGGCCCAATGTTTACAAAATTGGGAGGTTTTTAAATTTGCTTGTAAATTGAGATAATTTGTGGGTATTTACATTTCTTGTATGGTTTGTTGTGATGGACTTGAATTACCTTCGAGAAACTGCCGTAGAGTCTTAGATGTTAGTCTATCCCAGTGAGGGTGAGATGGTTTCCTAACACTTGTAGTGGGTTGTTGTTTGGGAACGCAACCACTATTATTCACGAAAGCTAAGAAAAAAGGTTAATATACTAGTTCCTAGGGAGGATTCGTCAATGCCATTGGGATGGTACACGCCCTTCCAAAAAATGGTTTGTGATTTAATTGTGATGAGTGAACGAGGTAGAGCCATTGGGTAGATTCCTAGGAAGTGACCAACATACCTGAGATATAGATACATTTAAGAATATGAATTTATACGAGAGTTTATTGATGATGGTTTATTATGACTAATGGTAAATTATTTCTACAAGAATTTGTTGGAAGTATGGGATTCCACCATAACTTGTTGAAAATGGTTTATCATTGGAAATGACTTATTATTTGTAACTTGGTTTTGCCATTCATTTAATTTATTGTTAATGCGTTAACTTGATACCTGTTTAAATGTCAGTATTTTATGTCAAGGTTATATATGAAATTTTGAAAGTGAGACCGAACTGTTTTATACGTTTCAAAACCTTGTTCAAGTTTGGGATGAATGTGGCTACAGAGCTTAGTGCTTACCCCCTACATACATTACATTTTCAGATTATGGCCTAGAGGAGGAACTCGGAGCTGACGAGCTGGGACATTTGGAAGTTCCAATAGAGGGGAACCTAGATCCTGAGGTGGACATGTAGAGCTATATTCTCTTTTGTGATAGACTAGGAAATTCCTTTTGAGGCAATGTAATGTCTAACATTATTTTTGTGATTCCGCTGCCAGATTATGTTTACTTCTTTTGGATGTAATTGCTAGGGTTTGGCATATTTCTTTTGGAGATGATATTTTAGATTTTGTATATGATGAAAAAAAAATTCTTTATTGATGGATTTTATTTGTTGCTCTAATGATGTGAATGGTTTTAGATAGTAATACCGTCAAAGGTGGATTTTGGCGCGTTACAATATGTAATACCCATAGTTTTCATGTAATTGAACCAACCCGGGCCTCTAAATTTTGCTTAATCTCAGTATGTTCAAAATCCTCATAAATAACTGGTTTTTCAGGAATGATATTTTTAAATGAATGTGACACCCCAAAAATTCGGGGGTCAGTCAATTACTCATCAACCCGCGGAATACCCATAGATATCGAGTAACTCGATATCACATCGTTATGCCCCATTTATCGGGGTCCATAATTTAACAAAAATTGGGCAGGGTCTCCTTTGTACGAGGAACTATACCTAAAACACAACCTGTGCAAAATATCTTCACATGACCCATCCGAGGCCCAACATAACACATTGACCACACCAGGTCCATTTATAAGTAAACATTGGTCACACCGGGTCCAATCATTCATATTTATATCAAATATGCTAGGTTATAGTCCATACAAGGTTTATTACAATTATTTGCAAAAGAATACATGCCCAAAACATAATTTTCACAAGTGTTTTACATTAACATAAAATAAAGTCACATTCAGCTTTCTTCAAACATTAGGGACCAAATTAGAGCCATCCGCCGGTGTATTTCTCCGACCTAAAATGTTTTCCCATATAGGGTGAGCCAACGTCCAGTAGAGTATATCCTACAAGGGCTACTCCCCACCTTAGAGGCATATGCAATGTGTATATGCAACAAACAACATTTAACAACCATTCATACAAGAATATGCATTCAATGTTGGAATGCAACTATGTCATGCCATAAAATGAGATGATACTCACTCATGTACTTAAACTCAAGTCCTCACCGACTTTCACAACACAATGCAATGTCAATGTGTAAAGACCCGTCTTCGACAGAAATATATCCAATGATCGCTTTGTTTTTAAAATCATGCGTATTATAAATCAGATCATTATTGGATGGTACTCATTAAATGAGTATTTTCTTATAAGTCAAAATCTTGTGTCTTGTTGAAAAACGGATTTTGGATTTTATACCGTCGATTCTGTATACCATACTACACTTTTCTGGAATTTCACCATAGGGGAGTGTATAACCAGGTCGCCGGGTCTTGCACCCAAGGGGGGAATCTATCCCTTCTTGCTATACCCAAGACAAGTTTTTTTTTAATGCAACATGCGGCTCAATGGGATCTTAAACCCGGCCTTTCCGATTCCACATATTAATCACCAAGAATGGTGTTTGGTTAACCATGCATACACACACCCACACTCATTACTCATGCCCATGAATGTGATGTCAACTCCATGTCCATATTGCAATGCATGTCAAATGAACAATTTCTACATATCAATACCATGACAATTTATATCATATGCATATAATCACCATAATCCATTACTAGTTCAATATATCCTAGAGCATAAATCAACCCTTCATCAACATGTTATCATATAATACTTGCTAATATCACATTTCATTCACAAGGCGTAATATAAAACACAAAGCATGCCCACATGATCCCAATTTACTAGGGATTACATAAAAACTTCCATATACCAAAATCAAGCCACGATTAGACCACCAAAACAGCCCACATAAACCACCATATAACAGCCCGTATATAGCCCACAAAATGGCTGAAAATAGTCCACAAAATGGCCCTAAAAACAGTCCATGAATGGCCTAAAAATAGTCCACTATTCCATCCCAAAAACAGTCACAATTTCAGTTCATATTAGACCATAAAAACAGCCCTTAACAGGCCATAAAAACAGTCCATAAACAGCCCCATAACTGTCCCAAAAATAGTTCATGTATAAACCAATTTCATCCATTAAAACATGTCCAAAAATAATCCATTTGGACAGCCCACATATAAACCAATTTCATCCACTAAAACATGTCCAAAAATAGTCCATTTGGACATCCCTTAGACATCCCACATACTAACCAATTTCAGCTACTAAAAGCTCTCTTAAGGTAAGAATAAAACCAAGAAGATCCCTACCTCAATAGAAGTGTAGAAAACTTCTATAACACCAAAAAAAAGCCCAAAACTTTTGATTTCACAAAATCCTCTCCTTAGAACTTCTGTGAAATCCCTTGTTTTTGGTGTGGTTGCATTGCGCTCGTCGCAGTGAGCGACTTTAACTCTTGGTCCAAGCGATTCCGCGTGATGGAACTTCAAAAATCGGTGGGAGAAGCTTGAAGAATCAAGGTTTTTCCTCTTTTCTCTCTTCCTCTCCTCTATGGCCGGCCACTTGGGTTGAATAATGTGTGAAATATCTGATTTTTCATATATTTGTCCCTATTTATAATTTTAAAGATTTGGCTCACAACACGCCACACGCCCCCTCTTTTTCGGATCCGTTTTTGCCCTGAAATAATTTATTACATTACGTGTTTAGTCCAAATTAATTTTATTGGTACTTTAGTCCAATCATACTTAAATTTAAAAATATTTATTTTTGGGGACCACTGAGAGGTTATCCGCCACCCAGTCGAAGTTTGACTATCTCAGAATTCAACAAAATTTGACAGGATGACTAGATTTCGCAACACAAGTCCAACGACGAACTCTGTTTTCTCATCCGAGGTCTAGAACATGAATATTTTAAATACACATTATAGTGACAAATTATCATTTTACCTTTTTTCAAAAAAGTTCAAATTTATCAGGGTTTCACAGTGAAAAGTGGCAATCATACCAAATCTATTGTTCTATATTTTCAAACATGTCATTTTAGAATGGATTATGGACCTGGGACTGCTCTGGCTCTTACGGCTTCACTGCGGTAGTGGAGGAACTCCTCGCCTCGAACTACTTGAAATGCGCCATCCTTGTGTGCAATAGTTTTTCTCCTTGGACCCATGGTGGAATTCTTGATTTTATTAACAAAGAGTGGGTTTAACAAAATTTCAATTGGTAAGAACATGTATAATGAGATGAGCATGTATTTAACTGGAGCAAAATTGAAAAAAAACTGATGGGTAGGGCAGATCTGAGGAGATAAGAAAGTTTGGTTCGTTGGTTTTTGAAAAATCTACTGCGAGGGAAATCAAACTAATCTAATTCGCAAACAAGCTAGTTTTTATATGAGGTTGTACCTTCTGGACGCCACCACCATCGTCCGGACGGTGTTGTGCCTTGGTTCTAGCACGCCTGGCTGCTTACCTTTATGTCTTGCAACTTCCTAATTCTAATTGACAGCTATGAATCCTGTAATCCATAAAATTTCATATTAATTCAAAATTATTTATTCTTCCAATTAATTTTTGGACAAGGTTTTTTTTTTCAATTAATTATTGCTTCCGAATGCATCTTGCCTTTATTATTACCAAATGGTGCTTTTTTTGAAAAAAAAAATTACAATTTTGTAAAAAAATTAAAGACTCACTATTCAGTTCTTTAACGTTTGTCAGTCACAAAGACAGTTAAGGATTGTTCCCTAATGGTGCATATCCATCAGGAATGTGCATAACACACTAAGACTAAATCAAAAGATTTTTTCATCCATTTTTTAAAATTTTTCGTAATTTTGTAAAAAAACAAAGACTCACTATCTGGTTTTTAATGTATGCCAGAAACAAAAACAGTTATGGATTGTTTCCTCAACCTAACCTAAACTTAACATTGTCCAGAATGTATAACAACATAAGGTAAAATTTAAAGACAAATGATAAATAAGTCTAAAAATGAAACACATGCACAGTGCAAAACCCTAATCTACAAAACAAACAAACAAACGATTAGTACTACTATTTACAAATAAACACACATAATAGTTTTTCAAAATACTTTGGTTCCATTAACTTAATGGAATCTACATTTCGAACAAATCTTTCATAAAATGGCTTAAGTTTTTGATCGTTCACTTTAAAAACATTTCCACTTGATAGATTTTCAATTTTCACTACCTCTTATTCAAATACTTGTTTAGAAATGTATGACCCAATCCATCTAGACCTCAACTTTTCAGGGAATAGATGGAGCCTAGAATTGTATAACAACTTTTTCAGACGGTGTAAAAGACTTGGCTTTGGCAATTTTACATTTTCATATGCTTCATTTCTCAGCTCGTCCAATTCACTAATCTAAAGCTTGCGAGATGCACTTACTTTGTGTAAATCAAAATTCATCATTTTAATTTCCCAATATGCTCGATGTTCCAATGCTACTGGTAAGTGACATGATTTTTCATAAACCAGTTGATAAGAAGACATTTCTAAAATGGTTTTCTAAGCAGTGCGGTGTTCCCAAAGCATGTCAGTCAGCCTCAAGGAAGAATCTTTGCTTTTTGGGTTAACTGTTTTTTTCAAAATATGTTTTATTTTTTGATTGGCTAATCCAACTTGTCCAATTCTCTGATGATGATAAATAAAGGATAGATATTTTATGTGAAATCAAATATTTTCTCATTAGATTTTCAAAAAATTTGTTACAAAAATGTGTACCCCATCACTTATAATAGCTCGATAGATTCCGAATTAGGACAAAATATTTTCTTTTAATTTTTTTTTCATAGTGCAGGGATCATTATTTGGATACAAAATTATCTCAACCCATTTGGAAGCATAATCAATAGCAGCCAAAATGTACAGATATCCAAAGAAGGGAGGGAATGGTCCCATAAAATTAATGTTCCAACAATAAAAAAATTTAATAATCAAAATTGGGTTTAAGAGAATCATGTTTCTTTTTGAAATATTCCCCAACCTTTAACATCAGTCACAATTTAGAAAAAAAAACACATATAAGTTTTTAAAAAGAGTGGGCCAATAGAATTTACACTACAAAATGTTAGCAACGGTTTCCTTTGAAGAAAAATAACCACCATAGGCTTCATAATGGTAAAAATAAATAACTTAATCAATTTCATGGTTGGGTACACAACGCCCTATGATCTAATCCTTATAGTATTTGAACACATATGAATCATTTCAAAAGAAATTGCATACCTTTCTTAAAAAAAATTATTTGTTAGTCAAGGTGAAGTGAAAAAGAATGGTACATGTGACCAAGTAATTGACAATATCTACATACCATTACAAACAATTGCTCATCAGGAAATATTTCTTTGATTGGTACTGGCTCCTATTTTGTATCATAATTAAGCCTTGACAGATGATCAACTACCACATTTTCAACTCATTTTTTGTCTTTGATAATGAGATCGAACTCTTGTAGTAAAAGTATCCATCAGGGGAGACGCGGTTTGATCCTTCTTCATGAGCAGGTCAATAAACACAATAATTGAGGATCCAATTAAATATGATCGGAATTTATCTAAAGAAAATACTACAATAAGCAATTCCTTTTTAGTTGTGGAATAATTCATTTGCCCATCATTTAAAGTTATACTTGCGTAGTAAATCATATAAGATTTTTTATCTTTACTTTGTCCTAAGACAACTCCTATAGTATAATCACTAGCATCACACATAAGTTCAAATGGCAGAGACTAGTCAGGAGGTTATATTATCGGTGTAAAAATAAGCAAGCCTTTAAGTGTATTAAAATCTCTCTAACACGCATCATTCTAATCAAATAATACATCTTGACACAGAAGATTACACATAGGTCTAGATATTAAACTAAAATCTTTTATGAATCTCCTATAGAACCCTACAGACCTAGGAATGATTGAACATCTTTCACAGTCTTTGGTGGAGAGAGATTTCCTATCAAATCAATTTTTGACTTATTAACTTCAATTCTTTCAACGGAAACAACATGACTTAAGACTGACTTGTGTAACAATGAAATGACATTTTTTCCAATTTAAAATAGGATTTGTCTCCTTACATTGAGTAAGGAATTTTTCAAGATTTTCTAGACACAATTCAAATGAATCAACATAGACAGAAAAATCATCCATAAAGACTTCTAAAAATCATTCCACCGTGTCACTGAAAATACCCAACATACAATGCTAAAAAATAGCTAGAGCATTATACAATCCAAATGACATCTTTTTACATGCAAAAGTGCCAAAAGGACATGTAAAAGTGAATTTTTTCCTGGTCATCAATTGCTATTTCAATTTGATTGTAGTCAGAGTACCCATCCAAAAACTAATAAAATGCATGTCCAGTTATCCTCTCAAGAACTTGGTCTAGAAAGGGTAGAGGAAAATGTTATTTTCTGGTAAGAGAATTTAAATGTTGATATTCATCAACCAATGACTGTACGTGTAGGGACCAATTCATTTTATTGATTTCTCACCACCGTGACACCTGACTTTTTTGGTACTACTTGTGTAGGACTGACTCATTTACTATCAAAGATGGGATATATTATTCTTGCATCTAACAGTTTAAGTACTTCAGTCTTGACCACTTCTTTAAGATATGGGTTTAACCTATGTTGTGGCTGTCAGAATCATTTAGAGTTTACCTCCAAGTATATACAATGAGTACGGAGAGGAAGCCTTGTTCCCTTAATATTAGCTACCATTCAACCAATTGCACTTTGATAATTTTTTATGACCCTTATCAAGTGACTTTCTTGATATTCTAACAACTTTGAAGATATTACCACTAGGTAAGGTTCATCCTCCCCCAATAAGACATATTTCAAGTTAGCTAGAAAAGGTCTCAACTTGTAACGCCCCAAAACCCACATTGGACAACACTACTATCTAAACCATTCACATCATAAGAGCAACTAATAAAATCCATCAATAAATAAAGTTTAAGTCATCATGCATTACATCTATAACATCATCCCTAAAGAATATGCCAAATTATTGCAATTACATCCAAAAGAATCAAAATGATCTTGCAGTGGAATAACCAAAATGTTAGACATTACGTTGTCTCAAAAGAAGCTTCCTAGTGTAGCACCTAAGAGCATCTAGCTCTAGACCTCCATCTCGATATCCACATTCCCATCTATTGGAGCTTTCCAATGTGTCGTCTCATCAACTCTAAGCTCCTCCTCCAGGCCATAATCTGAAAAGATATTGTTTGTAAGGGGTGAGCTCTAAGCTTTGTAGGAAAATCCTCCCAAACTCGAACAAGAAAAACATGTAAAACAGTCTGTCTCATTTTACAAATATCATAGACATAGTTTTTGAGAGAAAACAAGGGCAATTCGATCTCAAGTTTATAAAATAGCAATAATTAAATGAAAGAGTAAAACCAATTCCCAACAATAAGAATACCATCAAGTTACCAATTCCACTACAACCATTTTCACAATAAACCACTTCCGCCATAAATAACAATTCCAACAATTAGCCATAACCAACCACTTGCACAATAAGTAATAATCCACAATGTATCTCAGGTATGTTATAAGATATCGCATGAATAAACACATCGAGAATATCCTAGCCCACACACACACTCCCAATCCTCGCAAGAATATACAACTTTAGGAAGGGCGTGTACCACCACAATGGCAGTGACAAATTCAACCCAGGAATAGTATACTAACCCTCAGCCACGATACCAGTGATCGAATAGTGGTTTGGTCTTCACAAGGCACCAACCCCACTACGAGTGGTAGAAAAAATTTAAACCCGCACGGAATAAGAAACGCATCTACCCACTCTACGATACCCGGTCAACGGTCACCCATGGTCATCCAAACATCCACAATAGATACATTATCTAACCAATTTCTTTAACTCACAAGCAACTCCAAAAATTCTTAAATTTCACATTTAATATTTCAATGGAACAATTTAAGAAAATATGCAAGAGATCATCAAAAATACCATTTTATTGTTCAATACAAAGCATTAAAGTTTTAAAATCAAGGACAAATGAAAAATCAAGAGGAAAATTCATTTCTCTTGAAAACTAGGGTTTTAAGACAAGAAAAGATATTTAATGGCTATCCAACAATAGTCTTTTTTAAAACATGGTAATATTCACAAGAATATCAAGAATCAACGATTTCAAAGCATACATATATGATTTAGAGTCAAAAGAATACATATATATACAAGCCCTAGCCTCAATGTAAGAGAATAGGAAGAAACCCCTACCTTGAATCCAAAGTTCTAAGTGAAGCTCAAGCTCTAGAGACCTCCTTCCTCCTTTTTCTTTCTTTTTTTATCTTCCCCTAGGGTTCTAAGAGGTTTGGGGTGAGAGGGAGTGAAAGAACATAAGAAAATGGGATGAAAATGTGTTTTTAAGTAGCCCAAATCCTGACTTTTACTGTTTAAAAATTTTTGATTTTTATACACAGTACCGGTATAGTTTACTCTCTGGACCTCGAGGTACCGGTACGCTGTACCAGTACAGTTTGCTCCTTCGGGCGTACCGGTACTCTATATCGGTACAGTTTATTTGGATTTGTCATTTTCACCTATTTTTCATTTTCAATCTATTCCAAACCCTTCCAAAACCAATCCAAACATATACAACATTACATTTGTATATCAAACATAGTTGGTACAAGTTCTATTACATGTGGGAGTTTACACAAATCTAGCTTGGGAACCATGACACTAGATTCGATAAACTTTATTCCTTTTGTTGATGACTCTTCAAATTTTTGAACTTATGTTCCAAAAGTAGACATATTTACAACAGACTCACAATTATTTACAGACTCTAACAATGCATGTGACTCTCTTTTATTGCAAGCATTTTCAAATAAACTCTGAATCAATGACACAATGCAATTTACTTCTTTCAAATCTTCCTCCTCCCTAGGTTGCTTAGCAATATCCAACACATTTAATTCTAATGTCATGTTATCAAATGAAATTTTCTTGATTCCATTCCTACAATTAATCAAAGCATTAGATGTAGCAAGGAACGGACAACCCAAAAATGACAGAAATTTGTAGTGACCTACAAAACTAGCTATGTATCCAGAACAATAAAATCCATAGAAAAAAATATAATTTATCAACTTGAACAAGAACATACTCAACAACTCGTGGAATTTTCATAGAACAATCAACTAACTACAATATGATATTTATGGGTTTCAACCCACCCAACCCTAACTTCTCATAGACTGTATGTGGGAGTAAATTGACTTTGGCTCCAAGATCAACCAAATCTTGCTTAATGTCGAAGTTTTCAATTATTCATGAACTTTTGGGACACCTAAGATCTTTGTACTTTAGTGGGGCCTTGTGTTGAATGATAGCACTGGTCTGTTCAGTCAAAAATACTATTTTTTGTACGTTGATCTTTCTTTTAACTATGCAAAGGTCTTTCAAAATTTTAGAAAATGATAGATCTTGCTTGATTGCATCCAACATGGGAATTTTAATCTTCACTTGCTTAAACAATTCAAAAATTTAAGCATGATTGTTCAATGGTTGAGGTTTGTCGACTTGTTGAGGAAAAGGTGAATGAATAAGATTTGATTTGTCTTTTTCATTAGGCAACTCTGTTTTCTTTTGAACAATTGGATCTGACTTAACTGATTCATTTATAGGGATTGACTCATCTACTGGTTCAAGAGTTTTGGCTTTGATGGTTTTGTCAATCACTTTACCACTCCTCAGTGTGGTAATTGTTTGGACTTAGCTTAGAGAAAGTTTAGAAGATATGATGTTAGCCTGAGTTTGACCCTGTGGAGGTTTAGGTTGAGATAAAAAAAATTCTTCTCCGTTGTACTCAGAGACTAAGTCAACTTGGCTAAATGACTCTTAATATCCTCAATATTGTGTGATGTTTGAGCTTTGAAATCATTGAATGCATGAGTGGACTATGTGTTGAAGCTCATACGAATTTAAATGAACTAATTTATGGTATCTTCCAGACCTTTTTTGTATGAAGGTTGGTAAGGTGGATATGGCTGCTGAATTGAAGGTTGTGGTAGAGGTGGACCTAGTTGCCGACTCACAAGTTGAGTGTTTCTACAACTAAAATTTGGATGGCTCCGTAATCCTGGGTTGTATTTTTTAGAGTATGAGTTGCAGTATGGTTTGTTGAAATTGGAGATGACATTGGTCTGTTCTATTAAAAATTCCTTAAATGCGAGAATGGAAGGACACTTTTCCTTGGGATGTCCTAACAAAGCACAAATTCCACACAAGTGGTCATTAGGAGACATTACAGAAATTTCATTGACTTTTTTTTTTTATCTCTAGAGCCTCGAGCTTTCGAGACAAAGTAGTCAGTCTGACACTCAGATCGTCATCCTCTTTGAACACATATTTCCCTCATTGGGATGTGGATGTTCTGGTTTCAACAATATTTGGTGAGGCTGAGTCCCACGTTTGGGAACTCTAAAAAATGGTGTCAAAAAACTCAAATGCCTCGTCGGGATTCTTTCTCATAAATTCTCCTTGGGCTATCATTTCTACAAATCAACACAATACAGAGGGAATGACATCATAAAAGAAACCAATTAGAGTCCAACTTTCAAATGCATGATATGGGAAGGCTTGGAGATGATCCTTAAATCTCTCCCAACACTAGTAAAAAACTTCTCCCTCTTTCACAAAAAAAAATCATGATTTGACCTTTCAATGCATTGGTTTGGTGTACCAAGAAAATATTCTTGAAAAATTTAGTTTGTAAGTCTTGCCAACTTAGTATAGATTGAGCTTTCAAAGAATTTAGTAACTATTTAACTTTATCCTTCAAAGAAAAAGGAAAAAGTTTCAATTGGGTCGTTTCAAAATTGTCTTGTAATGCACCACATATTTCCTCAAAATCTTTCATATGCAATAAGAATTTTCAGACTCGAGACCATGAAATTGTGGTAAAAGTTGTATTGTCCTTGATTTGATATTAAAATTCGAAGCACTTGTGGGAAAAACAAAGCATGAGGGGACACCAGTACACAGAAACTCTATGTCTCTCACCATGTTATTTTTATGGAGCATATTCCTTTTTTCTCCATTCCAACTAGTTCTTTATCTCTGCATAAATCTGATCTTATCTATCTTGATCCCTTTTCCTCTAATGTTTCTCCTGATTCCTATGTTGGTGATATGACTATGGCTAATCTGCCCTCCTCTTTACCTGATTTGTCTGTTACCGTCCTCCTATGGTGCATACTTATGTTCGTAGGACTCCCACTGTCTCCTCCATAAATATTGTGCCTTCATCTATACCTCTTGGCTCCTAATTAAATTCTGACATCATGGATCACACTCCCCTATAAGGAGGCAACCTCCTATAAGGAGACTATACTTGATCCTCTTTGGAAACAGGCTATGGATGAGGAGATTTATGCATTACATAAGACTCGAGCTTGGGAGTTGGTGCCTTTACCTCTTGGTAAACGTCACATTGGTTGTAAGTGGATTTATAAAATCAAACCCCAACCTGATGGTTCTGTGGAAAGGTACAAGGCTAGATTAGTGGTCAAGGGATTTGCTCAAGAGTATGTGCTTGACTATGAGGAGACCTTTGCTCCAGTGGCTAAGATAACCACGATTCGCACAATAATTATTGTGGCAGTTGTTCGTCAGTGGAGTCTATCTCAGGTGGATGTGAAAAACGCTTTTCTTCATGGTGATTTATCTGAAGAGGTCTATATGACTCCTCCTCCTGGGTTGTCTTGTAGTCCTGGTAATGTGTGCAAACTTCACAAGGCTTTATATGGTCTTAAACAGGCCTCAAGGGCATGGTTTAAAAAATTTTCTTCAGTCATATGTGATTTAGGCTTCTGTGCTAGTGATCATGATTCTGCTCTCTTCCTTCGATCCTCTCCTTCTGGTATCACTCTTCTATTACTTTATGTGGATGACATGATTATTACAGGTGATGACATTGCGGGATTCAGTGACAGGATTTTTTTGAGATGAAAGATTTGGGTCCACTTCGATACTTCTTAGGAATTGAGGTTGCTTCCTCTCTCAAGGGTTATCTTCTTTCTAAGTTAAAATATGCCTCAAATGTTAATCAACGATTGCTTATCTGATACCCAAACAGTTGACACGCCCATGGAGCTCAATGTTTGGTACACTTCCTCTGATGGTTCTCTCATGTCTGATCCTACTTTATATCGTACTATTGTTGGGAGTTTGATTTCTCTTACTGTTATTCGTCCAGATATTGCTTATGCGGTTCACGTGGTTAGTCAGTTTGTTGTTGCTCCAACCACACTTCAGTGGTCTGCTGTTCTTCGAATTTTTTGATATCTTCGGGGTATGTTACATCAAAGTTTATTATTTTCTTCCTCTTCATCTCTGGAGCTCCATGCTTACTCTGATGCGGACTGGGCTGGTGACTCTAGGGATCGCAAATCTACCACTGATTTTTGTATCTTTCTAGATGATTCTCTTATTTCCTGAAAAAGTAAGAAACAAATTGTTGTAGCTCGATCTTCTGCTGAAGCTGAGTATCGTGTAATGGCATCTACCACAGCAGAGTTAGTTTGGTTGCGGTGGTTACTTGCTGATCTTGGCATTTCCTTGACTACTCCTACTCCTATGTATTGTGATAGCACCAGTGCTATTTAGATTGCTCACAACTCTATTTTTTATGAGCGCACTAAACATATAGAGATTGATTGTCATTTTGTGTGTCATCATCTTCAGTTGGGCACGATCTCTCTCCCATATCTTCCTTCAACTTTGCAGTTGGATGATTTCTTCACTAAATTTGACACTATCGTGCGCTTTTGTTTTCTTCTTGCCAAAGTCTTGATGTTGGATGCTATCACATCATGAGCTTGAGGGGGGATGTTAGAGTAATTCAGTATATTAGCTTTAGGGATAGATTAGTCATTTATGTTATTATGTTTTGCCCTAGTATATAAGACTATTATTGTTTAGTTTATCTTCTTAATAAGTCTGTAATACTCTGGTTATTCTGAATGAATATATTTCCCTCTTTAATTGACAAATATTATCACATACTACAATTAACTATCGTATCAATACTAACTTAATTGGAAGGTATTTGATCTAAAACCATAACACAGTAACCGTTAGATTAACCGGAAGGTATATTCACCATACCACAATAATTTTACCCTAGCAAACCTGAAGGTACAACCACTCAAATGTTCACTTTGATAAATTTATTGGAAGGGCTATGCATTAATGAAAAATATAGTTTTAGATTATGCATTGAATCAAAAGCATTAAATATGGCGAGACTTTAACCCAGATAGTCAACCACCCAACTTTTGCATAAAAGCCAACTTAGTAATCCATCACGGCATGCATGAAGTGCATAACAACAATAAAGATGGTATGAAAATAATAGTAAACTCTAGCTCGGTACTTGCTTGAACCATAAGCATAACCTAGGTTACATATTAGGAATACAAAGTATAAAACATTAAGGTAGTTGTCATCCATCAATTAAGTGAGGTATATAACAATAAAGCGTAACTGAAAAATAAAATTATCGTAACTCAAACAATGTTACACAATGTCTTTCCCCCCTCACTAAACAGCTAATGAAAAACCACCCATTTTTCATAATTGTAGACAACCTAGAAAAGTGAGTGATATTCATTCCTCCAAGCAAGGTTGGATTTACAATACAACAAAATAAAATTAAAACAAAGCTCGTAACTCTTTCCCGAGGTTAGATTGAAACACCACCACACTTCCTTTGCCAGGGCAAGGCTAGGAAAAGTGAAAGCAGTTCAACCTCCAAGGAAGAAGACGTCTTCAAGAAATGTAGAAAAGAGAGAATTGCATAACTGAATCAAAAAATGGAATCATAATGGAATGGTTTGAAAATCTGGTGGGAGGGAGGTTTTTATATAAGGGGATTGGGCGGCAGCTACTAGAATGGTTCAATCAAAACCTTGGTTGCACAAACTGACCAATAGGAGAGAAGGAGCACTTGAGGCAGTTAAGGCACCATCTGGACGTCGCCTCCACCACCACCGTTCGAACTACACCAAGTCATTGGAATTTGCATTGAATCTGACTTCATTGACTTTTCAACCCTTGGCCACTGTTGGGATGGTGGTTCACCATCCGGACGCCACCAAGTTGTTGGCTTTGCTTCCTTTGTTTCCTTTTTTTTTTTTTTTTTTTGCTCTTTTGCCCTCCAATTCTCCCTAATTGTATATAAAACCCTACAAAACATATTATTCAACATTAGGCATATATAATTTAAATCAAATACTTTAAATCAACTAATGCACTTTCTAGGGTTAATCACTCTCTCTCCCTCATATCAGCAGGATGTGTGAACAAGTAAAATTTTTCTATGTTCTTGAATTGTATGTATGTTCAATCGTTGTTATTTCTTTTCTTTTATGAATTCTTTACATTTTCTTTCGGGATTCCTATACTAGATTTTGTTTCTCCTTGTAATTGAAGAGTTTTGTTGTATAGGTGCAATATCCTCCCTCTCTCTCTCTCTCTCTCTCTCTCTCTATATATATATATATATATATATATACACTAATTTTTCAAGGTTGTCATGTTTTTATTTGTTGATGTCTCGATTTATATCTTTTCAATTGCTCTATTCATCAGCTAAACACTACATGATTAATCGTACTAAGGTGCTTTCATTTATCTATTATATGGAAAATATCTATTGGATTACTATCAAGAAGCTTACAATTACAAAGCGAGATACTTCCGATTAGTTTGAACAAGCTGGTCTTACACTGATCAATAAACCTGTCAAGTAATGTCGATTGTTACTGATATGCTTTTAGTAGTTTGTGGTATATGATTTTTTTGGGGCTCATGTTTATATGGTGTGCGACATATATCTCAATGAGAATCACTTCGTCTTCGACCTTTACTTTTTTGTTTCCTTATTTATGTTTACTGGTGTAATATCATATCTAAATAGGCTGTTGCAGTTGAGTTAAATTCAAGATGTTGTTATTTGATTATGGACAGTATTTGTATTATTTTATGCAGTGAATACATATTTGTCTACTTTGATTGGTGAGGCTGTGTTTTATATAATGCTAACATCATTTTGTTGGTAAACATCTGAGCAAACGAAAAAACAAGGAAGACTAATTGTTTATTTGGACAGTAACTAGTGCTTTGGTCGTTGAATTAATGGTAACGACAAAACAAATTGACTCTCACAATTAAATTGAAGAATTGAACGGTACTATTATGTGATTAATTCTATGCTCTTTTTCTATGCTAAGGAACATTGTCTCTTTGTTGTTTGATGATTGGCTTATTTGCAATTCTTACATGAGTTTATGTTAATCATACGATAAGAGGAGCAAAAGAAGAAACAAGTCAGTGTGTTTACAAATAGTTGAGTCATTTAGGACATCAAAGCTCTTAAAATTGCTTGATAATAGATTCATAAATACCTTTTCAGGTTTCCGTAATTTTGACGGCATAAAATACCTAATGGCTATTAAATACATTGGGTTTTGACGTGATGTTATTTGTGATGGTTTACTTATGTCTTAGCAGTGTCTGTTGTGATGGTTCAAGGCCATTGCATTCCTTCCATAAATATTTTGACGTAGTGCCATGTTGTGCTCTTGAACTCAATTAAGTCACTTTGTGCTTTGTCATGTCTAGTTCCAAAATACCATTTTTATAGCAACTTGTGATATCAATCAAGGTAGGATTTTACTTACATTTGGGTATGAACACATGTAACATGACCTACTTCCGGTTGTTTGACAAACAAAAAGTGAGGTCAAGGTGGAATAATTTTTTAAACTTCCATTTTTGAAGAATATCTGTTAATATATCCATTTTGGAGGATGTAATAGGGTTATTTGATTTTACTTGGTTTAAACTCATTAGGGAGAAGGTTTGTTATGATTTTCGTAGTCCATTTACCTACCTTGCAATATATTCTCTGCTACATTTCTATGACACTGTTGCATTGCGTTTCCTTTTCCTTGAATTTTTTCAAACTTGAAAACCTAAAATTTGCTCCATAAAAATTGGTTCTCCCGCCTTCTGTCAGAAGTGTATTGCAAGGAATACCAGTCGGTTGGTTGCAACCACCACACAAAATTGAGTTGGTTCAGAATGAAGAGGACATCTTGGAGACACATTTCAAGCTCTTTTTAACAGTTCATCAGCAAATCATCTAATAGCACATGCTTATAAAATGACTGGTAGTTATCATCTTTCAAAAAAAAAAATTGATTGGTACAGAATAATTGGTCCATTATCACATATTTCACATGCAGCACACATGTGCAACAACTAGCATAAATATAATTGATTCTTTAATCAAAATGCTACAATTCCTAGAAATTTGACGGAACTAACTATCCAGCCAATTGCATTTATTATCTTCCAAATTTGAAAACGTACTGAGAATCAAGACAGTTCTCCAGCAAGGCAACTAACGAGCAAGTCATTTTCTAGCTGTCGCCATTTACCGAGGATGTTAAAGAGAAGAATTCTTCTTCTAATTGGGAGACAAATTCCATTTCTAAGGCACCCTTGATTACCTTCTATCTTTTCTTGATGTACCACTTGTGATAGATTCCCAAACCACAAAAAAAAAAATGGGAAGTTGCGAGTCTCGCGTAATAGACACGGTCAATCATATCAAATATTCCGGAAAGTACCAAGAGCAAACATCGACATTAAGAAAACATAATTATTATTTGATGCTAGGAAATTAGAAAAAAGAGTGCGAGCAATGAGAAGATCCACAACACAAAAAACTAAAAGAGCGCAGTTAACAACACACACACACAGAGTGAACAGACTATTGCAAATCAAACATCAACGGGTAACATATCCCCAACAAGCACACCAAATGTTGAATACCATAGGTATTTGGGAAATCGTTTAGACAGTAATATTTATACTTCATGAGTTGATATCTCCGACAGGAATAGCTAATAAAACAAGGTCAACAGTATCACAAGAGACATTTATTCCTCTTCTTCGGCCTCCTCCAGCCATTTTATAAAAGGCTCCAAAGCCTTCACAAAAGCTTGCCTGTACATTCAGAAACAGCACATGACAAATTAAAAAAGCAAACCATTAACAGACTGAATGATTAGAGGTGGGGGGGAAATTTTAGCACCCAAGCACAGAAACCAGAGAAATTTCATTATTTTCACATACAATGATTGTTGATTTAAATAGCACAAAGCCAGTTCACTTTGGTTTTTCATATCCTCTAATAATACAATCATATAATCAGATCTTATGATCACCGGGTTCAAGCCAAGATAAAGTAGGCCATTAAATACATAATATAATACATCTGTTGGTAGACTAAAACAAAAAAGAAATGAAACAAAAGATAAAGAATAGAAAAATACATCCAGAGACTAAAACAGGAATGAAGGGAAAATATTCATCAGAAGACCCCTACATTCACTAAACAGAGAAGTGCTTTTAATATTCCATTAAAAATGCTGCTCCAACTCCCAAAAACACCTTCCCCCCCCCCAGCCCCCCTCTTCTCTTTCTCTCTCTTCCTTTTCTTCTTTCCCCTTCTATCTTATTTGAATTGCCCCCTTTTTCCTCAACTGGAGAATTTTTTTTTTTTTTGAAGCTGACAGTTTAATTTTTTAGTTTGTCTGTAATGAATCCACTAAATCACTTACAATTTTCACTGTAAGCAATTCTTAATACCATAGGTAGAATTTCCGCTTATGCTGGATATATTAGCATTTATCTTGGTAATTGGGAACTTCCCGATTAACAAAATAAGTGGCACTTCATGAAAATACATATTGTTAAAGCTTTAACGACCACAAGATATAATATCTTTACTATGGCAGAATGAATTTCAATACCTGCCCTTAAGGTTTGTTCCTTTACGGAACCAGTGAAGAATTGTATCTTCAGCAAGCACATCCTGGTCATACAGAGACCTCACAATTTCAGGGAACAACTTCATCAGCTTAGCATCCTCATAGCATTGGACCTGAACTTTGTACATGAGTTCAAGTTCGAGCTTTCCACTGGTGCAGAAGGTATTTAATAAGTTTGCCCACATTTTCACCTGGACATATAAATATTCCCATCAACTCCTCCAAGCCAATATTTCCATAGGCATGCAATAGGTACAAGTCCTTGTCTTACATTGTTTCAAAACCCCCCCAAAAAAACTGCTTCAACAGCATTTATTTTTTTATGAATGAGCATCACTTTGAGGCATGCAGGATGAAAAGACAACCTTCTTTAACTCACACAGAACAGGTACCACGAGTTCCATGCGGGCACAAATACAGGTAGCACCGTATCCATAACTGGTTGCCCGTTGGGCTGATCTCTGATGTTAGTAACAGCATAAAGTCATTTTGGCAATAGAATGTTTAAAGCTTCTCCCTGTCTTTTAGGCGCCAATTGACAAAGGTCAATGAGAAGATTACCAGATACATCATACCTAAATGTACAGTTCACTACAAGTCCCTCAATAGGATGATTAGCTCGAGTTGGGGGTGTTTGTGGAAAGCGAAAGGGGGGAAACAATAGGACATTTCACACCAAAAGACAGACATGAAGGCAAGGATTTATAGCATCTTTCCAATATCAACAGGATCCACATATTGAAAATGAATTTTTTCAAAGGAAGATAGATGCCTGAGAAGCGTTAAAGCGCCACCTACTCACAGGAAACACTACCAGAGTAATATATTCCAAGAGCAGCAGAAAACAGAATAAAAGAAATACATGTTTTGGTTTCTGTACACTAGACTCAAAAACCACAACAAACAAGATGGCTATGAATCCTTTTCTTAGTTCCACCTTACAGTAATACTTAAGCCAAAATTCTCCCTGAATGCACCCCCATACTGTTTATTTTTCCACTACCTCCACCCATATTCCGACAAGCCTTTCTCTTCTTTAGAGGTATCTAATTTGGTTTTCCCCTTTAACACCATAATTTAAAATAATTAGGCAATTCTTGATATGAGCCAATTTTTAAAAAAATTCACTCATCACTTAAAAAATCAGAGTACATATTAAGTGAACTGAAGAAAGATCCTCTTTTCCCTTGTGCTATGCATTATATCAGGTATAAGTAGAGTGGTAAACATGTTAGACCAATGTCTGATCTTATGCATATGCCATATCCTGTGTTAGACAAGTTGTCGAATTTTGACGGGTCCACGTAACAAGTTCCAAATGCATATCAAGCTCATGTCAAGCACATTGCTTTACCAAAGGGTATATGTCGAGAGAAAATCAGAAAGCTTTTAGACAACTCGGCGATGTCCCTATGTCCAAAAAACCTAAATTAAAGAATTAAATGCATATGACAGACCTCAAAATGTCCCTTATATGACATGCTTTCTTCATTTCAGGTAGCATTGTTCAGGACTCTAGAATTTAGTATAACAAATGTACAATAAGAAAATGCTCCATGTTTTCTTCAAGCAGACAAAGAACAAAATTTTAACTTCTTTTTTCTAAAAGATTAAAGTTAGAACACATCAAAAAAGCAGTAGCATATAAAACGTTAGCAAGATCCCAATGGTACTTTCCCTACCCGACAACTTCAAAATCAATAAGGTGATGGAGTTCACAAAATGTAAGTGTTTCAGACTAAGCAAAAGCCATTGAGGCATACCTGGCGTAATGCTGCATTAGCATTCTGCTGCTGGTTCTTCCCAGACCATTGAACAGCATCCATTATGACATCCCACAAAATCCTCACCACCTCAATGTCTGGTAATTTAGCAGCTTTAACATGTTGCTTAACAGTTTCTATGACTTCAGAGATATCAGTTTCTTCTGATATTTGAGTTGTTAATGCTGATTTCATCTCCTTCATCTTCACCTCAAACAACTTCTTCTCGTTGTATTCAACCAAGGGCAAAAGCCCAGCCTTGCTGAATAAAAAATAATTTGGAATGGATTAATCAATTATTATCTAAAGCCTTGCTGCCCTATTATTTTCTTATCTGAACCCGAACAAATCAATTATTATCTAAAAGACGGTAAATGTTTTATCATTTTTTGTTTAGACTGAAAAAGTTAAAGCACTTTTGCAGATGCATGATACAAATGAATGGGCAGGGAGGCATAAATTTTGTCTCATGATAGATTTCCATGATGATTCTAGAGAAAATGTTAAAAACATGGTCTCCTGTTGGCTCAGTCAATAGATGTGTCACATCAATAGGCCCTGCACAATTAACTAGGTGATTGTTTTGCATCATCTTAAAACGATCATTTCCAATTTAATAACATAAAATAAGCAATTAGAATGTTGGATTCCGGCAGACAACAAAACAAAAAAAAATTGTTTGTCTCAGGTAAGTATGATGGAATGACTAAGGACCAATCATAAGAAGATGCACCCCCCGACACTAAAACATGGGCAACCAGGGAAGAGTGATAGGTACCCTCTCTTCCTTATTGTAAGAGAGAGAGACTTACATGCAACTTTTAATTTAAAATTTCCCAACCTAAAAGGCGGAGCTTATTATTACAAAAATGTAAAGATAGGTTTATTTTATAAATAAACGAACAACAAAAAAACCCTCAGTACTTCCTAATGTCTATAGTAAAGCTCAGCCATCATTTGACAGCTATTTTACTTCAACTTTGTTTCTAAAAACCACAAAAAATGTGAAAGCAGAACAAGAAAACATCAAGAAGAACCCTTTTTCAGAAACCATAATGCATGAAGATGTCCCCTCATTATTGCTATAGACTTTCATTAGTGAAGAAACTAATTGACAATAGGCATTAAAAACCTTCTAATCTTTGATCATATATGTAACCAACAAAGACAGAACATTGATATGCATACATTTCAAACATAAAGAAGTTTTTTTTTCTATTATAAAAATTCCTTCGATACATTGTGAAATCCAAAACATTCAGCAATACTCGGTCTTGGTGCTGCAGAAAGGCCATTGGCATCAAATAGAACAAGAAAATAAATCATTTATAAAGTAGTGGGCATCTAAAAGAATCCAACTGCAATACCTAGCCTTTTCAGAAAGAAAGACTTACGTGAAATGCTCAGAAAAAGCTTCAGCCGACCTCTTTGAAGATGGGCAGAAGTCAAGGAGATTGTCCTCCATTTTACCCCGCTTCAAAACAGAAATTAAATCATCAAGGCTGTTATCGATCAGATATTCCTTGAAGAAATCTGTTATGAATGAGAGAACTAGCCCTTTGGCCACAAGGTTATCCTTAAGCAGTGGCTGGAGCACAGTCTCCGGGGGGAGACCTGATAGCTTCTGCGAGAATGCAAGTGCGGTGAAAATTGCCAGCTTCTTTCTTTCATTTTCCTCAAAAAGCTCCAATGACTGCAGGAATCTTCGCATAACATTTTCAAGATTCTTTATGAGAAAAGGCCTTCGTCGCAAAATCTTCTGAATGTAGATTACAGATGGCAAAATGGCTTCACGTTTAGGCTCACAATCTATTATGGAGTAAGTGTGGCGCTCTCCTTCATCAGGTTTAGTTGTTCCAGGTTGTGTGCGTCCTCCTGTAAAGACAACCTGAAGTTCCAGAGTAAATAAGATTACTCCACAGTATAGAAAGAGTGTGAATCTAATAGGCTATGTGTAATCCGATTAAATGAAACACCAAAGAAATAAAGAGCATTTTTGGTTTATAAGAATTAGCAGACACCCTTTACCTGCAAACCTAGGAAACTAAAATTATCACAAAAGATAAGCTCTCATGGACCTGAAAACCTAGTCAACAGCCCACATGCACCGTAAATTCAGGACTATATGGGACCAAGTTTAGTTGGGATACATTTATGAGGCTGGAAGGCATACCATCATGTAGAGAAGGAAGATGAATGCTTTAGAGTGAATGGGGATAATTTTAAGGCCAAGTGAAGATAAGTAAGATCCATTTTAATGGTCCAAGGCAGTATTCCAAAAATTTTATGAAGATCGTTCACCGATTTTATGCTTCTTCCTTTGCGAAGAACTTCTAAGCCATGAGTAAGGTCCAAAAGAAATCAATAATGTGAAAAAATGATATGGTCTAAAAATTGGGAGAATAGCAATAATTAATTTCTGTGCAACAGTTTTTCTTCTACAACTGCTTATATGATTAAAAAGCTTGATTTACAAGATATTCTCAATGTCTGTTGGCAGTGTCATCTTCTGGATTAACTTCAGTATGCATAAAGTTTAATTCAATTAAAGCTTGAGGAACTTTTTCAGCCACCTTCAGAAAATAAATGGTATCCATTGCGAGAAACCATTTAGCATGAAGCATCGACCAACAGATGCCATATCTTTTGACAAGAAAAAAGACCGTCAATCCTAAAAAAGACAAGTCTAAGAGAAGCCAAAAACTTTGACAAAAGGCATATTTCAAGCTGATTACATGTTTCTTAGCCTAACACCAAGGTTCAATGCTGTCCCCAAAAACTGAGATAAGACATCTAAGTTTTCTCTGTCAAGGACTGCTCAGAAATATACAAATTCATGAAACAGTGGAAAATTACAACTTTTTTTTTTTGCTATAACTACCAATATGGGGTAAAAAAGAATATAAAAGAATCGGTATTGTCAGGAAAATATTATTTTTTATGAGCAACGAAGTATTTTCATTCTAACAGGAAAATGTTATACGAGGGACAAGCAGTCAACCATCAAAGAAAATGAAAAGGAAAAGAACCTAAAAACACAAGTTACATTTCATATACAGATTTCCTATCTTCCCTAATCGAGAACAATGGAGTTCCCACAAAATCAGAAGACACCAAAGCCAAGAAGCAGATTCTTTTCAACAATATCTCCTCAAACTTATATTCCAGAATTCTGATATTCCACCCTACCAAAAAAACCAGAGAAATAATCAAGACTACGCATCTCCTAAGTGAGTGTTTTTTCCCATTCGCAAAACCTCCCAAAAAAAATTCTCAAACTTTGCCATACTTGAAGCAGGTGAGATCCAACACAGCTCCACCAATAGAAATAATCTTCAAAACAATGATAAAGCAACCATACAATGAAGGAAAACATGATAAATGTTCCTTCATTCCTTCTACACATAATACACTAGTAACACTATGGAAGAAGAAATTGAAACTAATCATTGGCATTAAATCTCTTTTGAGCAATTGCTGCAAGAGAAAACTTGAATTTTAAGACTTTTGCTTTCCATATTAACTTAAAATGGCAAAACTGTGGTAATCTAGAATCATCAATCAATATATCTAGGAATACTTAAAAAGAAAAATGCCAATAGAAAAGAATAGACCACTCCCATCTATCAGAAACTGATTGTCACATAGTGACTCTATCTCAGGTCTACGCAGTCCATTTGATAAATAAAAGTTCGGTAAAGTTGAGTGTCTCACATAAATTGATTCAGTTGCTCGACAACTCTTCCATTTCCATCCTCAAGCCTTTTAATAAATTTCTTTCCCATTTCCATTTGCAACCCCATGAAATAATTTTGAATCAATATCTGCTTCTCTCAACCACTTTACTTTTGTATGCTGTTTCAAGAGATTTTCTAAAATCACCTCCTGAATCTATTATATGATCAATCCTATCCTTTCTAAGCAATTCACTCAATCTCCCCCCCATCACATCCAATTCAACAATCCTAAAAATAACATTCAGAATTTTCTTAATATTACCAAGCATCTACTAATTCCAAATTTTTTGTTTTCTCCCATACTATATATTTAGCTTTTTCACAAATTTAGAACTTTCCCAACCTCATACCCCACTACTTCTCAAAACATTTCCTAAGAGAGTTATTCCATCTAGATATTTTCAAACCTAACAATATACTTCATTTAAACAGACAACTCCTCTCAACCACAATTGAAATATGATCAGGCACCACTCTAGAATGTGACCCTTGCCTCACAGTTGGAAACACGTCCCTTCACCCATTAGAAATTAAAATCTTATCCAATCCTCTACAACCCAAATTCGCTTGCAGATTACACCACATGAATCTTGCATTTGACAGCGGTGAATCGATTAACCCACACTCCCAAATAAAGGAATCAAAGTCCACTCTTATAACATAAAAATCACCTCCAAGACATCCATTAGAACTGCATAATCCAAGCAAACTTGCTAATTTCTGAACTAAACAATCCAACAAAAGATGATTCTTAGAAATAAAATAATTTTCGAACATAAGTTCAGAAGTAACACATACCTCAATATTCTACTCAATATATGTCTTCTCAACACACTCACTTTCATTGGTCAGCTTCTCTCCAAAATCTTAAACCACCTTTCCATAAAACTCCACAATTTTCATCCTTCTTTCCATCTGAAGCTTCCAAAAAAAGTTTTCCAGCAGACCCGTTACAAATTTTTCTACCACCTTTGAACTCAGCTTCATCATTGTTACTTTGCGCGTCTTATCCAATAGTCTCGCTCAAAGCATCCACCTCTGAAAGGATTTCATTAATACATACAATCCCCTCATCAACTCCAGCAATCCTAGGTTCTATAGAAGTTCCAACCTGTCCTTCAACAACTCACTTTTCTCGTTGCAGAATTCCAACACCCTATCCAGAAATTGATTCGAAACAAATAATCTCTAATGAATTCACTTCTCCAATCTTGGACCACCATCAAATCCAAGTCCTTTTCTATTAGTTGTCTTTGATCGCTTCGTATCCACTTGCTCCCCAACTCCCCATTCGTAGAAGCCTTAATGTAGACAAATTGTGATTCATCCTTTTATCTGATACTAGGAAGCACGGACACTTCATTTTGGGCAGAGTGTCCGATTTTTATTATTAAATTTTTTTAGGACACGTGGCCGACACGCTGGGGGACACGTTGGGACACGTTTTGAGATTTATTTTCAATTTTTTGAGAACTTTTCAGATAATTTTATAATTAAGAGTTATTTTTATAATTTTAAAGGGATATGAGTCATAATCATAATATAAAAGAAGTTATAATCATTACATTGAACATAAGACATGAATTTAATATAATTTTGGATACGAATACAAATTTATATACAAATGGAATAGTCTTTTAATATGAATGTAATGTTAGAAAAAATGGGATTACAAAATTAAAACTCTTGGAATTTGATAAAAATTAGTATTACGAAATGAAATATTTTTTAAAGTAAAAGTGGTAGAAGTCATTGATTATTGAATCATAGATGTTAATGTTGAATGTGTATTAGTATATTTTATATTATATTTTTTTTGCAATGATATCATGATGTAAATTTTTAAAATTAGAGAAATGATGAATTAAAAGATTATTATGATAATATTTTTATTTTATCACATGATTTTATATAAATATATATAAAATACATATTATTTAACGTATCGCTAACGTGTCCGTGTCCTACTTTTTTGAAAAATTTCGTGTCGGCGTGTCCGTGTCGTGTCGTGTCGTATCCGTGTCCCGTATCCATATCCGTGCTTCTTAGATCTGATATATTGGGTCACCAAATGATAACTACACTTGCTCCATAACACAAGGTGGTTTAAACCTATTTTAATCATTTGCTTTATTCAGCCCAATAGACATAAGCACAATATGATAAAAAGCATTGTTGACAAAATGGGCACCTTTTTCAATCTTAAACGCAAGCCCAGTGTCACGATAATGTTTACACTGGGCTCTAAAAATTTTTTTGTACTACTTTTAAGCCCAATACCTCCTTACCACCATTATATTCTCCAGTAAACTCATTTAAACCCTAGGAAGCATGAATACAAATACGAGATAAATGTACAATACAAATACGGTTACAATATGACATGAATATCACAATACGACAAAATCCTACAAAATAGGATACGAGAACGGTCAAGATATGTCTATAAATTTATATATATATATATATATTATATTTGTTCTATTATGTAATAACTTGATAGATATATATATTTTAGTGATACTTTAACAATAATAAAAAATATTAACAATTATTTATTTTCAAAAAATTAACTATCGTCTTATTGTGGTACATTTACAAAGTGAATATAACTAATTAAAGGAATAAGAACCAATATTTAACTAGATTGTTTGTTTAGAAATATTTGTTGCTAAAATTATAAAGTAATCTACTCATTTATAGTCTTTAGACATGTGACACTTCAAAGAGTTAGCTCGCAAGATCATGACTCTTTGTCCCGGCCATTGTTGCACGTGTGTCGCTCAGGACTAATTCTAGCTTATCACCAACAATCTGTTCAGGGTTCCAAACTCAACAATGGCAACTAAATACGAGAGTTACGCTCGTTACAGGACTTAACCCAACACCTTGCGACACAATAAATAATAATCAACTCATTGCTTAGAAGTATTTGTTGTTAGTGGATAATGCTTGGAAAACACCCATGTGTACTCTCTTCAAAATCATATGGATTTTTGTTGATGTATTATTGTATATGTGAAATAAAAAGGAAACAGTAAAGATTAAAACTAAAAATTACACATACTTCTCAGCATATAGAAGTATCCGCAAAATATCCATATATTTTATTTATTATTAGATATGTTTGGTGTGTATCTGATACGTATCCTTAAGTATCGTTTCCAATGCGGTATTCAATACGGATAAGGATACGTTGATCTTAACGAAGTATCCGTGGTTCATAGTTTAAACCTTTCTTGTCTTCTTTGATCCTTCTTTCAAATTTTGATCTAACCTTAGTGATATCATTTCCTTGGTCTGCCTCCAAGTTAATAGAATTTACAACCTTAATAAATGAGGGCCCATTCATCGAAGCCTTAACACTAGCGTTTGGCCCAATCTTCTTCTCAACACTCATTTAGTTGCTAGAAATCTCTAAAACTATCCCCTTCCTTTTGCCACGTTATCCCACACTACCAACCCTCTCATCTTCAACCTCTCGGCAAGTGAATAAAAATTTCATACTACTTCACACTTCAACGCTCACCGATCATGACAAACAACATAGCCCAGCCTCAAAAACACCTAACTGTAGTTGGATATATTTTCCCATGGCAATCCACTTCCAAAGACAAAAAACTAAAACTAGAATCAGTCCTAACCTTAATTTTTGCTTGAAACAAATTATTCAAGGACTGCATTCTATCATCAATATCACTAAGACAACCACAACATTTCCCAATCTTTAGAAAAAAAACTTCCTCAAGAAATTGCAATCCTTCAATTCCAATTCATCCTTTGTGGAAAGAAACCTTCATTCTCATTAAATTTACTTCCAAATTCACAATCATCGGAAAGGTTCTTCCATAAAGTAATTTTTAGGTTTGCAAAATTTCAGTAACTCTTTAAACATGCTAAGCACAGCTTTATCAGCCTGGAGAGGAGTCAATTTTCCAGAAAATTCAGAATTTTGGCCAAAGGCACCTAAATATCCTTCCACTGATCGAATTAGTTCTCTATTATACACATCATCGCACAGTTCTATACCCGTCAATCAGAATTATCTTTATTAGTAACTCCAACATACATCATCAGCTATGAAGCTAATGCCCTCACCCCTTTGTTTCTCCAAACACCTTCCCTGGTTTCCACCAATGATGATCATCTTTCTAATCGATTCAACTAGGTTACTCCATGCACTTCCATTTATACCTTTAGGGATAATCCAACCAATTCTCATGCCATTGTACAACAATTTCATCACCTTGAAACAGTCTTCTTTGATTTCCCACCATTTCAACTTATACACAATATGAATCATAAGTGATATCAAAAACACTATCCCACTGAGTGTAGCACTACAAGGACTGTATTGAACATATTTCCCATTGCATATCATATTGGAGTATACCACCATTGCATATCATATGAAACACAACAAATATGATATGCCATATCTTTGGGTCTTGTTTCTCTTTTTCTTATCCCATTCAAGTTGTGTTTTTATTTTTATTTTTTTGGCTTAGCCACCATTATCACAAACCTTGAGTTAGTTGATTAACAATCAAAGAATCCTTTTTGCGTAGTCTGAAAATCAGTTTCTCTCTCCTTACGATACACAAAGTGATGGAAATTGCATACATTTATAGGTAGAGAGAGAAAAAGTTGCCTTTTTCAACTATAATCCCACTTCCCATCATAATTGGACTCTAGGAAACTACTTCTCTTATTTGACCAATCCTATGTAATTAGTTAAATTGGTTATATTAGGATCGATAACCTTATCATTATTTGACCCAAACTAATTAAACATATCATGCTACTCATATTAAGTCTTATATTCTCCCACTTGGCCCATATGATTACTTTACAATTAGGTCTAGTAAAGTTAACATACACACTCAATAAATCCAATTCATCATCACCTTAATTTGGTCATCATAGTACCATAGTTAAACAACCCACTAATGCGGGTCATAACGTAGCATATCAATAATGCCACATTGTCCCTTCCATATATCACACCACTAGCAACTTGACTAAAGTGATCTATAATTGAGAAGTATGTATAAAAAAGTCCAACAATAATGACTTATCAAAAGACTATTCTTGTTATCTGTTCAATATCATGCATGTACGTACATTATGGAAAATAAGAAATATTAAGAATTCAAAGTGTCAAATAAATAACCATAATACAAAACCACAATCTTACGTAAATAATCATCATAAGCTACAATCAAGACTCATTGCATGAACATCTTCTTAAAATGTCTTTATTCACCCTTTCTTTAATGGATTTACAATCATGAGCTTTGTACTTATGTGCTCCATTGACACTTGTTTGTGAAAAAAAACACATGAAATCATCACTATAAATTCTCAACGATTTGGCAATAAAGTTGATAATCCGAAGTTCTGATATAAAATCCCGCAATAATTCATAAATTGTAGCCTCAAAGCAAATCACAGATTTAACTTTGATAATTGTCTATCACGACTAGATGATTAGACATACATTGTAAATACCTTTCAAACTTATGATGATCCACTTCAAGATTGTTTTAGTGTTTTTGTAAAATATATCAAGTGCAAAACCGTTGTCTAACATGAAACACATAAGCGCATACATAATGCTTCCTACAACAAAAATAATTGTTTCCATTCATACACGTTCATATGCATTCTTTGCACATTACATAAATTTAACCTTTTTAATAGTTCCATATTAAATCTCTCAAGAATTATTCCTTCAAATGCTTTTTGAAACAACCTTAACAATTCACGTAATCAATCTTGCTATCACATTAAGTTGTCTATGTATCTTTTATTTCAATGTTTATGGAGAGGAATTTCTTAATTTCATCCAATAATCCAAGTCAATCTTGGCAAGCCATATATCGTCAACATAAATAATCAAAAATATACACTTACTCTCACTAACATCCAAATATAAACTAGATCAATTGTGTCTCCTAATTGACAAAGGGAGTAATGGTATGATTGGCAAAGATTGAAGGGGGGCTCCCTATTATTACTAAATTAAGAAGAGTAAGGAATGCATAAGACACAATCCCAAATGCAACTAAATCAACAATATAACAATTACTGGATTAATAGAATATACCAGACATATTGAACTCAACACGAAGCCCCAACCCAAATTAAGTTAATAAACAGATCAACAGTTTGAGGTCAATATTTGGGTCCTAAGAAATTGAAGACCCATAAACTAATTGGATTTTCGGTCTTTTAGACTACAGAACATCATATCTTGCCCCCATCATGTTATTCTCATTTTTTTATATTTTTAATGAAATGTAAACTTACCAATTGCACATAAAAAAATGATCAAGTGCAACCTCCAATGTAGAAGGTTTACACCAAAATAGACATTTATAGAAGTGGACACACAGGTATAAACATTTCGAAAGTACTATACAAATAACAGTTTCGTATCCACATATGGGAAAATTAGATCCAAGAAATGGTCTTCTGGCATTAACATTACACCATTACCAGCACTCATCGCACATTTTTATGTTTTTGTCATAGAATGTTCATCAATAATTCACGAGTAGCAGATCATTGAAGTCTCTTAAAGGCACATACATCTAGGGCTTTAATGAGCCTGAGCACCACTCATATAGTGAGCTACTATGAACAAGAAACATCTGTGGGTAGAAGTACATAGAAATGTCATTGAACAAGCACAAGACATTAAAATGTCATGTAATATTAGTATTGTTGGTGAACCACTAGTGATAATTCTGAACCATAGAGGTGAGAATTAAGACCTGACGTCGCAAAACTTATAACTATAAAAACCAAAATGATTCAAAAAGGAGGAAAGAGAAATAACAATAAACTTGCCTCAAAAAAAGTGTCACCGTATCTTGAGAAGTTCAGGTCTGAAGATTCAATGCTCTTAGCGACAAGTTCCTGCACGCCGAAAAATGCATATTTAGGTGCATCATGATGAGTAATTCAAACATAGGCATACACACCCCCCTTGTGCACACCACACACATCGGACAGTCAACAGAGAGAGATAATAAGACGTTAGACATGCATACAAATTTACCAGATCACCAGCATTATCCAGATAAATCTGGACCACTGCATCCGCAAATGCTGCAGGGTCCAGAGGCGCTGCAATATTCCGTTTGCGGGTCTTAATCCGCGTACCACTGCAAATGCACACAAATTATAAACAACCACTAGTAGTCAGGACAACTAACTTGACAAACTAGCAACCAGTAGTTCAGAACAACTAAATTAAGACCTAGCAACCAGAAATGCACAACTAATCTCAAAACTAAAATAGCAAGTAAATACAATCTAACCAAACAACTAATCTTAAGCAAGAACTATGTAATAAATGAAACAAGCCAACAAATTTTCTCATATAATTCCCTCCGCACTCAAAGTATGCGTGTTAGTCAAAACTAAACAATATCATTATATTAGATCCCACTTAAGCAAGCTCAAGGATTGAAGTAAGATAGAGTAAGATTCACATGTACACATGTTGTTAGAAAACTGATTTTACTTGGCAAATTCCATGGGATCACTTGTACTTGTATCCCACCTAAATCTATGGTCACGATGCTTATGAATATTGAAGATAAAAGCAAGATGGGAGGAAGAAACTCAAGCTACATCGCAACACATGCAAAGACTTCTTGGATCCCATCAATCTTAGGTGAGGTAAGGAAACCTAGATACCTAATCACCTTAGATTGGTTGAACTTAGGTGGTTAAAATGGATTTGATATTGAGCACAAAAATCCATAATATGACTCGTATTTATGAGAAAAATATTTTTCAAACATCTAGGGTTAGATTTGAAACTAATAATAAGAGTATGGAGCTAAGAAGCACGGACACGTCGACACGACATTTCTCAAAAAAAATAGGACACGGATACGTTGAGGACACGCTACAAAAAAATTATATTTTATATATAGCATTATATAATTTATTACAAATATAGTGATAATGATATACAATTCATAAAAGATTAAGTATTATATGATAAATAAATCTAATATCTAGTCATCTTTGTAAATTTTTAGACTAAAGCATGCTCATAATAGTCAGTAATCATCAATTTTTTTTGTAGACAATGTGTACCTAATATATAATTTAAATAATTGCTCTCATTTTCTCAATTTCTCTTTTTTAAAACTTTTATGCATCTTTTGTTTTTATTATTATATTTGGAGTACAATTTTAACAAATTAGTAATTATATGTTCTAAAATTTTTAAACTTTGTTAATAACATTCCAATACATGTCTATTATTTAGTAGTAGACACGTTCTAAAGAAGTGTCGGACACGTCACCAAAAAAGTATCCGACACGTGTCCGAAATTAAAAATTTATCATTTAATTATGGACACAGATAAAAAAGTATCGAACACATGTCCGAGAGTGTCCGAAGAGTGACGGTGTCCAACACGGATACGTCACTTTATCAAGAGTGTCCATGCTTCATAGGTATGGAGGATTGTCGGTTAACACCCCTGGGTACTCAAAAAGTTGAAGAGAGCAATGGTTTAAGTGAGGAAACCAGTAAACACCACTCTCAAAATGCACTGGCAGTTGAAGAAAATAGAACATGCTTGAAATTTCAAAACAGTAATCTTCACTCGCTGACCGATCGAACAATCCACTGCTCACGCTGGGAGCAATTTCTTTTCTAGTGGGCAACGCTATCTCACCACACCCTGAGCACTCTATCAGCAAAACTAACTGACGTGTTCCCCAGTTAATCTATGTTTTCTTCATCTATAAACAGGGGACCGCTTTCCCAAGCTCAAGAGAGTCTCTAGGGTTTAAATAAGCTAGAAAAAGAGAGAGAAGACTACAAAGAGGAATCCTAGCCTCCAATAACAAAACTCTAACCTCTACTTGATCAATCTAGAGCTTTTCCAAGATTCAATCTGCAACTTGAAAGAGATCTTGTAGAACACCAAAACCTGCATAGTCGAAGATCTAAGGTTTAGATAGATTCTCAGGTCAAAGAAAAATTCCAAGAGGAGGAGAGGCAGATTCCAAAGGGTGCATCGTGGAGCTCAATTCTGAATCTAGCCGTCAAGAGCTTGTTGTGGACTCCAGAGCAAAAAGATTAAAAAAGAAGAAAACATCTAACCAATGACATGTTATTGGTTGAGGCACAACTTTGAACTTGTAATCTTTGATACTAGCGAATTGGGTTAGGTCTATTAGAGTATTAGTATTAGGGATAATTTAGTAGTTTATTTTATGTTGTCGGGCCTTTATTGTGTATTTTAGAATATGTTGTTGCACAGACTATGTATCGTAATAAAATTCTCTCTTCTTTTTCTTTTCTTTTATCTTTCTTGTTGCTTTGGTGATGTTTAACATGGCACCAGAGCATGTTGCAATCTATAAGCACAATTAACAAATAATAGAAGTCATAATTTTTTTTACTGACAAAAAAAAACGGCTTACGCCATCATGGACGATGATGATGTCATCAGTTGACGATCACCAAGATCGAAATTCCATGGGCTTCTCAATAGTGCATTTTGTTTTCGATTTTGAGCTCATCAATAGATGATTGATTTTTTGAATATTTTTGGAAAATTTCATCAAATTTTTTTTTAAAAAAAAAGGAAGAGATCTTTTCCCATATGGGTTTCCACATAAAAGAAAAAGAGGTAATTTAAAAAAAAAATAGGTGATTGTTTTTTATCACCCTCCGTGCTCTGTCCCAGATGGGTTTCCAAGTAAAAATTGCTTGTGTTGTGGTTGTCATCTCTCTTTACATACCTGCAATTCTGCATTCTTCATATGCTTAATTGAATGATGTCTTGAGAATCATTTTGTGGGTGTTGGCCGATTTAATTAGACAAATTGTGGAAGGTGTTTGGAATTTGAGAATTTTGTTTAAATCTTCAAATTGGTGGAATGGGTAAATTAAAATTCAGGGGTTTCACATTGATTGTTAACTTTTTTCTGATAAGAAACAGAAACTTTATTAATAAAGGGAAGAAAACATTACAGGAGTAAATACCAAATCAGAAGTGGACAAGATGTCCAACACAATGGCTTGCAAAACAAAGCAAAATAAAACCAAATCACACACCAGTACATCACACAACGCTTTCCAACTACAATAATACCGCGGAAAACAAAAAGATCCTCAAACTCCATACCAAAATGATTCCAATAAATATCATAAACCTTCAACTTCCTCATATATATCATCAAATATCCACCAATTCCTCTCCAACCAAATGACTCATATAGTAGCAAAAACAACACAAAGCCAAAGGGTTTTTCCGTTCCTACCTCCACCAAAACCTATACCATCCAAACAAAACACATATTATATAGACCTTGGTGCCACCGAACAAATTCCCAAAAGACCAAAAAACTTGTTCCAAAGTGAGTTCGTTATAGGGTAATGTAAAAATAAATGATCTACATTCTCACATTTACACATGACACACCATTGTGGCAAAAGACAATGATTCAGTTTTCTTCTTTGAAAAATATTATTTGTATTGATCTTACCATGACAACAATTCATGTAAAAAATTGTACATTTAAAGGTACTTTAACCATATAAATCTTCAATGATGGGTCAAATAAAGGCAGTAAAAAAAAATCAATTAGAAACTCGAAAGATTTACATGAAAAACCACCAATCCAACATCTTTCATCTAACAAATTTTGGGTCCAGGTAACACTATCAAGCAAAGAAAGAACAACTCCGAACAGGTCTACGCCGAACTTCAGTCCCTTTGAGCTGGCTACGGGGCAACAACCTCTGATGCCCCACACCATTGCAACAGGAGGCGACTTGCCCATCAACCTACTTTGCGACGAGGTGGCAAAGATTCCCTACCACCTAAGAAGTATAGATATAGATATAAAAAAAGGTACGATATGATACGAATACGGCAATACAGCAAACTCCAAAAAATATGATATAGATACCGCCAAAAAAACGTCTATAAAAAAATATAACTTATATTTATACTATTATGTAACGGCTTAACATCTATAATTTTTAGTGATTCTTTAATAATAATAAACAACATTAATAATTTTTAATTTTCAAAAGTCACCTATCGTCTCATAATGGTATATGTACAAACTAAATATGATGAATTAAAGGAATAAGAACCATCATTTAACTATATTATTTGCTTGGAAGTATTTGTTGCTAAGATTATAGGGCAATCAACTCATTATACTCCTAAGACATGTGATAGTAGATAATACTGAAAAACACTCATGTGTCTTTAAAGTCATGAATTTTTCTTTGATGTATTACGTTAGAGGTGAAATCGAAATGGGGGGTAAATATTAAAACGAAAAGTTATACATGCTTCTCCGCACATAGAAGTATCCACGTAGTTTATTGCTTATTGGTTACTTTAATGTGTATCTAATATGTCTCCTTCAGTATTTGACAAGCATCGGATACGATACGGATACATTGACCTTTACAAAATATCCATGCTTTATAGCCTATCAATAAAACTCTACAAAAACCGAAGTGTTCCTATAATCCTTATGAGAATAAGACCTAACCAAAGATTAAAATACAATTAGCATGATAAGAAAAGATACATATATAAACGAGGAAATAGAGTAGAAAAGAAATGCTTCTAATGTAGGACGGAAGGGGAAGAAATAAGGGAATAGAAAAGAATAGGTACCAAATTCTTGCAAGTATTAGGTCAAGAAACACTAAAAATTCTCAAAGAGAAATAATTTTTATTCTCTCTCTTTACTAAAAATAGTATGGATTATATCGATATTTATAAGCTAAGTTCCCAACCAAAACAAAAATCTACTCTTACTAAATTTCCAAAGGAATTTTATAATTGAAGTCTAAAATTACAATCATACTAAAACTCTATAACAATTCTCTAATCAAACTCTCACTAATACAGCTAGCCAAACAAATATTCCCTTACTAATATAATAATACTAAAATAAAATTCAATTCTTCAATTTAAGCTCATTTTTTCGATCTCCATCAATTCTCTCTGGCTGAAAAGAACCCTTCTCTGAAGAGTTGTATGGGTAGAATGACCCCTAGAGATTTGAAGAAATATGCGTCCCAAAAAAACAATATTGTAGATCCCCAGGCTAAAATAATCCCATGATGTGTTTCATCCTTCATAGTCTTGTCCTCATAAACTGAAATTGGTGAAGGAAGCATATAAACTAGTTGAGACAAAGTAGCAACACCATCTACAGTGACACCCTTTGAAATTTTTGAACTTCATCTATAAACATCCATTGAAATTGGTTTATCAAAGATAATTGATGTATGATGATGCGAACTTTTAGGCTCATCAACGATGTATAATTTTAACTCATCATTCAATTGAACTGAATCGTATGATGGCAGAACTTGCGGTGTGTGACTGGACGGCTATTGCTCAACCACTTGTTAATTGAGAGGAAGGATCAAAATTTCGTTTCAGTGCATTGTTTCGGTCACCTAACAAACAAAAATGTTTTGATATGTTTCAGAAATATTTAAATTAGTTTTGAAAATAGAATAAAAAAAATAAAAAATTTAAGAAGTATTTTTCCAAAACATTGGTCAAAATATCTTGAAATATTCCGAAACAATTGTGCACATTCATTGAAACATTATAAAATACCTCAAAATATTATGAAACATCTCGAAATATTAGAATTTTAATTTCATCACCGACTTGTGTCAATCTCTTGGAAACGATTTTCGGACCTTTTGAAACCCAATTTTGATCCTTGCTTGAGAGTTGACTAGACAATGCTGAAATCTTCACTTGTCTTAATTTTACAAACTACAGTGTACACAAATTCTTTTTGTGCATCAACACGTTCTTGGAATAAAGCAATTACTTTGATATTTAGTTCTACATTAGATACTATCTTTATTTGATCAATTTTGAATAACTTGGAAAATTTGGGGCATAATCAATAATTTCAAAAAAAATTAGGGCCAAACTGTAATTTCAAAACTTTTGAGGTCAAAACTATAATTTCAAAACCTTTTGGGGTCAAAGATGTCATTTCAGAAACTTCAGGGAAAGTTTTGTAATTTCTTAAAGTGTTTGAGATGGATCTGTAAGACTGTAATTTTAGAATAATGGGCTGCACTGTTGAGTTGAGTTGAGTTGGGTTGGGTTGAATTGTGGCAGTAAGTTTAGCAAAGGGCCAAATATGGATATTGGGCTAGTTTGAATTGGCTTCAGGGTTTACAGGATAAAAAATCCAGTCTTCTTTGGTGAAGGTTTAACCTAGCTCTTCACCGTCAACTGTGACAGGACTAGAAGGAACTTAATAGTGACAAATACATGCAGTAGTAGAATAACGGCAGCAAGGTTAATTGTGGTGATGGCAACGGTCTTTTGTGGCAATGGCAAGCAAGTAGCAGCTGTGATATTGGTAATGAGCAGTGATTGTGATGAAGCAACATAGTCAAGAGTGAGAAGCAAAGAAAAAACAGTAGTAAGTGGACGATGGATCAGAGTTTTGTATTGATACCAAATTGCTGCAGGATGGAAAGGAAAGAAATAAGAGAATAGGAAAAAAAAAAAGAGGCATCAAATGCTCGCAAGGATTAAGTCAAGAAACACACAAAATCCTCCAAAAAAAACAATTATTATTATATCACACCCTATAATAAAAATAATAGGGATTACTTCGATATTTATAAGATAGATCTCCTACCAAAACACAAATCTACTCTCCCACTAAAATTCTAAAAAAGTTTTATAATCAAACTCTCAAATTTCAATCATACTAAAACTCTAATAATTTCCTAATCATACACTCACTAATACTCCTAGTCAAACAAATAGTCTCTTAACTAATATAATAATACATTCAAATAATAAAATCCAAAATTTCAATTTAAGCTCATTCAATCCCTTTCCAATCTCTATCAGCCCCCCAACCAAATATCTTCCCAAAAACAAACTCGAGTTCCATCAGCTATAATGACTTTAACCCTTTGAGAAAAATAAGGAAACCCTAGAAAAAAAACGAAAATTTCTCCTATCAACCCTATCGCATCCCACTCATCAGCTTGTAACTCATATTTGCTCCTAATAATAGAATGCCACAACAATTCTTGCTTTAATGAGAATCTCCAATGCTAGGAACTATGGATATGGAGATAGGATATGAGTATGATACGATACGGATACGCAAAACCTCAAAAAATAGGATATGGGTAGCACTAGGATAAGTCTATATACATATGTATATATATAAGTAAATTTCACTTTGCCCTCTTGAACTTACCTTTGTTTTCCTTTACACCCTCAACTATAAAATTTCTTACATTGTACCCAAAAGTATCAATTTTATTTCATATCACTCCAATAGATAACGACAAATTTGAAGATCTATCAAAAGAGGGAGAGAAACCCCATAGAGCTTCCCGTCGAGTGCCTAGTACTACTTTATTTTACCTCTTTTGCAACCAAATGATTGCTGGAAATAAAAAAGTCGGCTAGAGAAAGAAATTTGGAGATTAGGAGAGCAAAGTCATGGATAAATATTTTTCTTGATTTTTGACCCGCATATATACAGTAGGCAGTTGCTTATTGGTAGTACAAACCACTCACATTCGCTTTTACTGTCAAAAAATTGACAATCAATATCTATTCGAATGATATACAACAAAATTGATACTTTAAGGTGCAATGTGAGAAACTTATAATTGAGGGTGCAAAGTGAAACAAAGGTAATTGTTTAAGGGAATAAAGTGTAATTTACCTTATATATATACATACACATATGTATTATTCCAACACTATGGGAAATGAAGGATTAAGAAATAAAACACAACCAAACTCAAAATAATTTATGTTACTAACATAAGACTCCATAATGGTGTTTTAAATTTAAGATTCTACTTAATTTTAAAGTTGAAGACATATCACCCTTCGAAAGTCATGAACTTTTACTTAACATTTAATTACAACAGGCTTCATTAGTGTTAACTATGCCATAAAACTCATTATTCAAGCCAACCAAGTTGTAAAGAACTAAAAAAACTGGTGATATATGTGATTTTAGAATGAGGAATCCTCATTTTTATGATTCACGATTTCTAAACAACCCACCTCACTAAAGATAAAATGAATGTATTCACCGTGAAGATACGAGTATATGAGGTGTATCCGAAGACAAGTATTCAACAATAATAAATATTTTATTAATTATTCGATAGGTGGGGTAAGAATCTGATATGTATCCGACGAGTATCAATATTCGAAACATATAGGATACAGATAAGTCACCCCGACCATTCTTCATAGCTCCAAAGTCATTTAACAACAAGGTCACATTCCTACCCAACAAATTTCCAATGGAAAAGCCACATTTAGCTTTTGGCCTAGAAACAACTTCCCATTGAATCAAGTGACCTCTGCCACCCCTTACCCCTTACAAAAATCCCCTATCAATCCCTCAATTTTCCACACAATCAAACAAGGCATTTTTAAGAGAGACATGACATAAATAAGAATACTAGCCAAAACAAACTGAACCAATGTTAGTCTACCCCCTAGAGATATATAGGCTTTCTTCCAACCATCATACCTCTTTCCAAATTTCTCAATAACAAAATCCAAAAAAAGTCCTAAACATTGAATTTCCCTAAATACTTAAGAGGCCAACCATCAATAGAACACCCAAATCCCAAAGTCAATCTATCAATATTTTCTAGATTTGAATTTATGCCCACAATAGTACTCTTTTTGTCTTAACCTTAAGCATATCACACCAAACACATCAACAAGATTTTCAAATTTCTAAGTTTCTCCTCATTCCCCAAAGAAAAATAGTATCATTTGCAAATTGCAAATGAGATACCGAAATTCTTTCCCCTAATCACAAAAGTTTCAACCAAATGACACCTCTCCGCATTTTCCATAGCCTACTTACCCCATCCACCACCAATGTGAAACAAAAACGGATATAGAATCCCCTGTCTAAGGCCCCAATAAGCTTTACATTTTTCTATAGGTTTCCCAATATAGCAGAGAAAATCATGGACTCCAAACACCCTCAAATCCATTTACTCCACCTCTCACTAAAACCTTTCACTTCCAAAACAATGTCAAGAAAATTCCAATCCTCATGATCATGAGCTTTCTCAAATTCAATCTTCAACACAATGTCATCCACCTCTTTTACTCTATAATCCTCAACAACCTCATTGGAGAAAAGAGCCACATCACAAAAGTTCCCTAACCCTTGCAATCATATCAATCAAGCAATCCCCAATTCTAAGAGAAAGAACGTTCGCTTTGACCATATACATATTTTTAACTCAACTAATAGGCCTAAAATCCTTCAATTTCAAAGAGTTAACTTTTTTGGGCATAAGAAATATAAATGTGCCACTTTTAACCATGGATCACACCTCAAAAGGCCTTTCCATTAACCTTGCTAACCCAACATCAATGGGACACCACTCGAGACCTGCCATAGTAGGCCTAGGACAATCAAGTGTCGAATATAATTTAGCAAGAAAATTAATCTCCCTTTAAATGATAGCCTCATCCTCAATAATTGGACTATCATCAAGCTTCGACTTATCTATAAGCATCTTCAGTCTATTACCTTTTGCAACTCTATGAAAAAATCTTACATTATTATCACCTTTCACCTATTTAACTCTAGATTTCTAACTCAATAATTTATCCTTTCAATATCACTTCCTCAAAGTTATTTCTAAGATCTCTCCCCTCTTTTCTCAACCTTTCATCCAATCCCCCTTCTTTTCCGATCTTATCAACATTTAAAATCATGAACATTTTCCTCTCCACGCACATCCACAAACTCCTCTTTTTTCCACACCTTTAATTTTTGTTTGATGAACTCAAGCTTTTTCATGAACTTAAAACCCTCCCTTGTCATCACACAAAGACCCCCCGCACATCAAGATTGACCCACCCCAATACCTCCCAACATGGAACCAAAAAACCCTTTCCAAGATGAACCTAACCCTGGACTAATAGTTCCCCCACAATAACAACAAAATTAGAAGGAAACAAACCTCCCTCCCCATCAAACACCATTACTGAGATTGTTTAGAATTATCGCACCATTCCAAAGTGCCAAACAAAAAAAATAAATGAGAAATTAACTCGCCAGCTTCGTACCTCAAGAGATCCTTTATCCTTAGCTCTATCTACTTCCTCGGTCAAATTTTTGCAACATCACGACAAACACTTCACACCCAATATCATAGTGTTGTAATCAATTAATTGTTAAATTAATCAATCATTGGTTGAATTAGGTTTTAATTGGCCATTGAATTCCACATTTGAGTGTTAAAAGACCTATGCACATGCGACACCAACACTTCTTCGACCTCTAAGACATGTTTAACACATCGGGTCCACAATTAAGGGAAAAAAAATTACTTCCGAATATCTATATAATAAATCAGATAGGTGTTTCAACTTATGGGGTATATTTTTTCTACCAAATTTCACACACCCAACACACACTCCCCCCCCCCCAAAAAAAAAAAATCAAAAACCCAACACACTACACATACACACACTCCAATACATACACAGTGTAATAATTCAGTGTACAGTAACTTTAGTCACCGGGTATCGCTAACTGTTTTATAAGAAACATAAATTTCTAATAACTAATTCTTACATAAGTGGTGGATAAGAAATCCATCCAAATACATACATATAGTCTCAAAACGGAAGTACAATCAAAAACACACATCCTTCACCATCTCCAAACACTATTGCACACCAATTATGCCCGATGAAAAATAAAGGAAAATCCTTGAAGTCCGAAATATAACTCTATCCCAAGGCCAAACCCTAGACTCGTCATTTCCTTCAAAGATTTGCGTATTCCTTATCAATGAAACGACCCAAAAAAAAAAGTTATTATCACACATCTCCATAAAATTGAAGCGTTTTTGTTCATCACAGTCACCAAAATCCTCAACAAATATCAAACCACACTGATGAGAAATCTCCCAACCCAACACATTCTCATTTCCCATAACAAAGTATGTCATAATCTTAAAACAAAGGAACAGTGAAGGAAAAAAAAAACAATACCCTCACCACTCCTACACATGAAACACCAACTAGGGTAAAGACAAAACCTAGACCTTATTCTTTAAACCAAACTCCAAATATTAATTTGCTCATGAGCAACAACCCAAGCAAGATTCCATACATTCAATGACACGTGAGCCTTCAAAATAGAGATAGCGAATTTGAAAACTGGAAAAGAAGGATCATCAATCAACAATTGAAAGTCTGATTTGCACGTGAATATCCTTATAGAAACAAGAGCCTGAAACCTTCAATCAGAAGTTGACGAATCCAAGGAATAGGCAATAATGAAGAAATTTCAACCATTTTGCTCTACAATCTAACAAAACTAAGGAACATAGACATCAAGCATGCTAGCAAGAGAAGATTTATGAGACCGAGAGGGGCAATAAAGGCAAGGAAACGTAATAAAAAAGAAGCCTCGCCCCTCCAATAATCTTTGCAAAACAGATTATATCACCACTCTCCACATTCATTCTAATGGACTTGCGAAAAATATCTAAGCCTCGAGAGATATATTTTCAAGGAAGGATAGTGGCAAGCATCTTGAAAGTGTCTCAAATATAGGGGTCGTGGATGTGGGGGTGTATGGTGAGGTTGTGCATTATGATGCTTCTTTGTCTTCTTTCCGTAGAAAGAAGCATAAATGTTTAGATATGATTGGCGATGGGAATAGGAATGGATGTTACGAATTGTATATCAATTTCTATTCTAATAAGAGTTGGAATTAAGGAAAAATCAAAACTCTTAGTCAGAAGACACAAGGGAAGAGTCAAAAAAAATCCAAATTTCATTTCATATAAAAATAGCCAACAAAAAGCAAAAAGAAAAAAAGAAACAACCATGAAGTTTCGAAGATAAACAAAAATGAAAATTTATATTTCATCTCTTTAGGCTTGATTAGATCAATTGATAAAAAAACGTACTTATTGTGGTGTTCTCTTTTGTAGGAGATTCCAACTCAACCAATTCGTCCAGAAATCTGGCAGATTAAAGGGTCAAGATTAAAAGATGAAGATTTAAAGATAATTCAGCAATTTAAGCCATGTGGGAGACCAAATTAGTAGGAAACTTGTTTAGAGTTGGATTAGAAAAGGATTCTAGAAAATAGAATTTTGACTCATTTTTAGTAATTTACCCATAACTATTGACTTCAATACCAGAATATGGCAATTGTTGCGACTTTGGAAAGAAAACTTCAAAATCTACAACTTTGTATTTCACAAAATTTTCGTGAATCGCACTCCACCTACATCAACATCAAACAGGATGTTGGTTGATGCTGAGAAGACAGGATTTGATAGATTTCGGTTTCTAGTTTTGCTGCAATTTGATCGCCTTTTCAAGCTCTTGTTTGTAGTATATAGGGAAGGGGAAGCACGAAATTGAGAGCCATAGAATCCTTCATTTATGCCTCCTCCTTTTAAGCATTTTTATGGATTGTTAAACTCCTAGCTAAAGCTAGGAATGGTCCTTTTAATGGAGTATGGTATTTATTCTCAAGAATGTTCTTCAATGCATAGTTCTTTCTTGTCGATTGTTTCTTATATTTTAGAAAAACTTTTGATGTATATAATTCTTTGATTCATTGTTACCTCCAATATATCAAATGCTTAGAATTCCCTCCAAATCAAAAAACAAGTTTTGTATCATTGGATCAATCAAATAGAATGGTTATGATAAATAGTTGATTTGTTTCTCAAATCTAAAAAAGGTTTTGGTAGTTGAGAAGTTTGATTCATTGTCGACTTCGGACAAATTGAATGCTTTGGGGTTCACATTCAAATAACGATTCTTACTAGGATTAACTTATTAAATACACTTTTGAATTTGTTTTCCATTCACCGCTATATATTCCGATTGAGATCCCTCATTAGTTGATTCTCAATTGAGTTATAAAATTGGATCAAGGATAGATATTGCATTTTGATTAAATGTGGATCCCCAATGTATTAGTGTTTGCAAATATATTTTTAAACCTAAAATTCTTTATTTTTTACAATCAAATCAATCAGTTTTCTTTAAAATCAATTTTTAGCTTCATTGTGTTCTAAGTTCTATCATTCCCAATGAATCGACCTCATAGCCCTGAATATATATTTACTTGGCGACCACATGCACTTGCTATTTGCACTTTTTAAGTTGAGCAAGTCATTATAATTAAAATGACTACTCTCATTTTTTCAAGTTTTCTTCGTCTGTAAATCTTTCATGTAGCTTTTGCTTTCATTTAAATTTACATGAAATTTTAATAGGATTATTCTAACCAATATAATATTTTATCGAATATTTCAAACATTGTTAATTACACATCAACACATGTTTATTTTTCAGTAATAGGCACGACCTAAGGTAGCATCATCAAAGGAGTGTCAAATATGTCTTGGAAATTAAGATTTTAACAATCAATTATGGACATGCCAAAAGAATATCGGACCCATGTCTGACAGTATCCAAGAAGTGTTGATGTCTGACAAGTGCCCGACATACATACATCACCATGTTACGCGTGTCTTTGCTTCTTAAGAGAGAGATTGAATCTAGGGAAAGCATTCTTAAAAAAAAAGTTTTAAGAAAAAAAATAAAATCTAGAGAGCATGAGGAGGGGGAGAGAGAGAGACTGCACAAGTTCTCGATAAAGGATGGAGAAGAAAAGGTGACAAAGAGTGCCCACAGTCTCTATATTAGACCCACCACTTTCCCAATTCTATTGCTTGGAATTGCAATTTATAACTCATAGAAAGAGTTCATATCTGGCAGTAATCTTTCATCCACAGCTTAGAAGTTCATGCAAGCCTATTCAAGTGCAATTTGAATTCCACATAGTTAGCCTCCAAGTTATAAGATCATTTCCAGGCAGCCCACCGAACTATGGAATATTAACTAAGGAGCCCATATGAATTCAAACTCTTAATTCTGACCCAAATGGCGTGATCTGGTAACGACCTTAGAGTAATCAACTTAAACTTTTTCTATAATAGAACTATAGAAAAGTTTGATCAGTGCTACAGTGGTGGTTAAATCAACTTAAATTCAACTATTGGGATTGAATTTTTTATTTTAATTTTGGACAAGGGCTGCAGTGGTGGGACTGGTAGCACAGTCATGGTGCTGTTGAAGAATATTAAACATTGGGACACTGATACAGTAGTGCTGGTGGCAGGGCAGTAGGGATGTCGTTCATTATTTAAATAAAAAATTGGAAAATGTTGGTAACTGTGTCGATTTTGGTGGAGGAAAATTATTTCTAAAATTTTCTTTGATTATATAAATAACTTCTTCAGGCTTTCAGGAGTAAAATGGATATTTTTAGAAAAAACAGATACATCATCACATTCTGTTTAATCATTAACTAACAGAACAGTGGATACCCTGTAAACATCAAACAATAAGCCACAAGGATACACCTTGAAACTGTCAGAAACCATAAGGAATTTCAGTGTAATCTGCCCAAACAAAAAGTTTAAACCATTCATCACGAGACATAAATTAAAGCATGAGGTTGTCTAAGGATTTATCAGTACATACAATCGGCAGTAATCAGAAACATTAAGGTCAATACTTTGTTGAATGGAGTTAAGTCGGCTTGAATTGAGGATGTGAGCTTGTCACAGGTTTTCATGCAACATTAAAAAGACGTTAGAAATATCAATAGCAACAAAAAAGGTTTCCACACACACTAAAAAAGGTTAGAAACAGCACAACCAACAAAGTTAAGATTTTCATATTACAATATTAAATTGGCATGAAAGGTTATTTACACAAGCCTCGTAAGCATAATGCAATCAAATATAATAGACGCCTAGGCTAAAAGACACTTCTTTTTGGGTTTGGAGGAAGCCTGGTAGCGTGCTAGGTCAAATGAATCGCACAAGAAAAATGTACATATAATAAATCAATTATCCTTTAACAAAGAAAACAAGGAACTACACATTCCCATATATAATGTCTGCATAAATTGCATAGCATCAAACATAAAGGCACACAGTATAATAGCAATGAATCTTACCCAAGAGTGGGTTTCTCCTTCGAGCTGCACCCAAGCAAAACATCAGAATTAAATTGATATCAGCAAATAAAAATGAGGGTGTATGTCTGTATGAATACATCTAGAAATTAAAAGCAAACAAAGAAAAGAGAATCCTTGAAGCAATTTCTATGGATCATGAAGGAAAAATCACATGAACCACAAAAGGCTAATCAAATATGAAGAAAAATAAATATATCAATATAAAACTTTCACAAATTGGCAAACATCAAAAAAGATCCAGTAACCGAATAAACCAATAGCTGACGAAACTAAAATAGATACATCTGCTTATACAACAAAACTAAAGTGCATAGGTATGTGTGTGTGTGTGTGTGTATATTTAGATCCCTACCTCATACTACCACCAACGGCCCATCCCAACCCCCTCCCTCCATCCCATACAGTTGTGAGATAAGATGGTTAAAGGTAAGAGAATTGAGGGGGGAATCGTGAGAGCAAATGGATAGAGATAAGACTGTCACATGACATTAAGATTTTAAAAATCTTAAAAATAAGGAATTGAGGAGGAAAGATCAAAGAATTCATGCAAGTCAGAAAATAAATGAATATTAACATAAAGAAACGATTTTTCCCCCAAAAAGGCTGTATAAAAACACTTGAGAATGTAAAGGTGGTTTTTTTCTGAAGGAATTTCACAAGGAACGAAAGATCTGTATGCTATAGACATAAAATTAGAGAACAAAAGATCAACTACGAGAGTTTTAGAGAGATTTAGTACCTCATAAACCAAGCCGGAGATAAATCGAAGAACAAGCAAGTACGCGAAACCCTCTACTATGCGAAAGACAGAGAAAGATTGAGAGGAGAGGGAGCGAGACAGATGGCCAGTGGGAGTTGGGGGCAGATATTTATTTCTGGAGAGAGAAACTTTGGGTAAATTTCAATGTGAGCCTCAAAGTTTAGATTCTTCATTTTAATCCCTGCATGTTTTTATCTAGAAATAAGAGTAAATTATATATATAGCCCTCAAACTATGTCTCAATTAAGTTTTTAAACTTTTTTTTATTAATAGAACCCTTAAAGTTTTTAATTATATCAATTGAGTCCTTTTATTTGTCTCCGTTAAATTTTCTAAGAAAAAGTGGCAAAGTGTGCTATTTATATGATACAAATTGTTAGAGTAAACTGCACATATAGCTATCAAATTATGATCATTATATTAATTACATCCCTAAACATTTTCTTTGTATTAATTAAGTCTCTTTTGTCTTTTTGTGTCATATAGTTACGTGAGTGGCACACTCTAATAGAGACAGACAAAATGAATTAATTGACATAATTAGAGAGTTTAAGAGTTCAATTAATTAAAAAAGGTTGAGGGACTTAATTAATACAAAAGTCATAATTTGAGAATCATATATATAATTTATTTTAGAAATAAGGTAAGGCAAGTTTATCATGTGCTTCATATTTTTTAGTTTTTGGACTAAATTGTCCTTCCAACCTCCTTTAAAAATAAAAACTGTCATTAATACCTTTCTCACTTTTTTTCTTCTTAAGCACTCCTTCCCCCTCCTCATGTGACAAACCAACCAGTCCATTATTTTCCTCTGTGCACACCCAACACCACCACCTTCTTCTTCATCACTGTGGCGTGTGTTAAATCATCAAATATAAACCTACTTACATCAATTTCAGATAAAAAAAATTAAAACCCAGTTGCATTACCACCCTATTAACTAATGTCATATGCTATTTAAATCTAGAATTCAATAAATAATGAAAGAGAAAAAAAAAGCTGAGAATGAACAAAAGTATGAAGAGAGAGAAGAAGAAGAAATTAACATATAAGAAATGTTTTTCTTCAATTGAATTAGATTTGTCTCTCTTTACAAAATGGTGCGACTCATTTATAGCACAATGGTGATGTCACTCCTCTAAGTAATTAACTAAATGACATCTAATCAATGAGCTTAATCTTCTACAAACATGTGGAGTTGTCCTCATTGTATTCAGTTGCACTTTGATTCAGTTGGGCAGTTGGTCTTTGTGATTCTTGCTCATACTTGTTATCGGTAATGTCAATTGAATCAACTATCATTAGAGTGCTTCTACAAGTGTGACTTTTGGGCACGATTAGAGAAGAAGTCTATTTACACCAGATCAAATGTTTGTAACACCCCCCTAGTCATACTTTTGACATTTCGAATCAAAAAAATTGTCACATATCTTAATTAATAGTAAAAAATCATAATCCATAAGTGTAATCAAAACTCGAACATAAAATTGAAATCCAATGGAAATCAAAATTTGTAGAGGCCCAAAACACCACCCTCTACATTGCATTTTGCCACTACCATTTTTTGCAACATCGTCATCGTATTTATCTCAAGCATCATTCCTCCACCAATACCCACCAGAATCAAAATCGCCTTATCCTAACCCAAATTGTCATTGCCACTACCACTAATCTAACTATAATCGCTACTGTTAGGATCGTGTTTGTAATTGACTAATTTCGTGAAGTCTTATGTAATCTTAAGCAAATTTCAAGGACATCAAGTTTCAAAAATCAAGATCCGTAAGCAACAAGGAAAGGAATGAGATTAAGCTACAATGTCATATCAAGACCACTCTGATGCACCTTCAAGCTTATGAAAAAGATAATGACCTTAGAGACTTAGATCTATTAGTTTAATTTAGACTTTGAATGATTAGGGTTAAGAAAATAGAATTGGGAATATCTGAAGGAGGAGTAGGGATTGCCCTTAAGGTCCCTTGAGAGGTCTCAAAGGTTGCTCGAGCAGTCAGGTCTACCTAGGTCGAATTGAAATTCATTTTTCATTTACGAGACCACCACTCTCCCACCAATGAAGTGATCGTTCACAAATTTGAGTTTTCTTGTCAACTAAGATTACCCTTATTTCAGATCTATAAAGAGGGAAAACCTTTCGTATACATAGGGTAAGCCTTTAGCAAGCCTTTTGAAGATAGAAATCTATCTTAGACCTAAAAATCTTCCACCACAAACCTAGATCCCTAAATCATAACGCTACCTTCTAGAGATTTTACCTAACCACACAACTTGATGTTGAAAATCTTGAATAGTTTGAACCAAATCCATTGGTAGTGCATTTCAAAGATAGTTGTTGTGCCCAAGATCACTTGAGGCCTAGAAGATCATTTGCGGAGGTGAATTCAAGTAAAGCTACACATAACATCGAAGATAGAGTTTTGGCAGAAAGGCTTGTTGAATGAAGGGAACATCCTGTAGTTTTTCCCGATGAGGGATTTTACGTTAGCAAATCACTTGTGTCATTTATCGTATTTTTCATGTACACTTGTAATTTGATGTAAACACACGTACTATGTGTTTGTATGAATGATTGACCAATATCTATATCATCCATAGTTGCATGATTTTGGTTTTGGGTACTCCAAGTTAGATTGAGTGTTTTAATTAAAATTTTAATAACATCAATCTTCTTAGGTTCATGGGGTCATGGTGATTAAAAAGGGGTTCTCATACTTAATTGTTAAATACTTGTGAAAAGAGGTAATTGTGGTAAAACTAGGTTTTAATTTGTAATGGTTCAAGTTTAAACCTATTCATCCCCTCTAGGTTGTATCGTGTGCTTCACGTGTACAATCGTGAGAAAAGATCCACAACATTTCTCCCCCTCTCAGAACAATAAGGGTTTTTTATTGAAACTATTTTTCTAAATCTTAAATGTGTTTTGAAAAGATAGTTTGAGTCATTTATCGGACCCTATTTGAGTAACACCCTTTAGTGCTTAAGAGGATAAATTTTTGCTTTATTATCAACTATAAACCAAATAAGGACCACCCCCTTCTATTCGATTATCTTTGGCTACAGTGGTCTTTGAAGACTCAGAGATAAAATCAGAAATAAGTGTCAAGTTGGGCAATAGAGACCACCCTCTAGCCACTTGAGTAGTCCTCAGACAACTCGAATAGTCTCTGCTTGCCAGAACTGGTTTGGATCATTTTTTCATTCCAATGACAAACTGCCTCTCACTTCTCAACTATTGGTCAAGTGGTCATTCGCGAATTTTAGTTTTCTTGATGCCTAAGCTTGACCCAATTTTGAGCTTATGCTAGGGAATCTCTTTTATAAGCTTATTTTCAACCTCTCAAATCTTAAGAGATCACAAGAACGCTAAATACCTAGGAGACCAAAAGTCAATCCATCTTGAATCTTCATTCAACTTCACACATTGAAGAAGAGGTTTTTGCTTGGAGTTACAAAACCCATTGAAGGAGTCCTAAGGATCTTGGCGGAGAAAGTTGTTCTAAGAACCTAAATGGTCCATTTGCGGTAGAGGCGTTCCAGTGAAGTTACCCATAACTCTGGTGGGGGAATCCAAAGGAGAGGTTTATTAAAGGAAAGAAGCGTTTAACCATGGTATTAGTTGAGGTATAAGTTTCGAATACTTATAAACTAATTTTGGATCAGTAGATTAGGTTTGGTGAACCCCGAGCAAGGGTGGAGCCACTAAGGGATGAGAAAGTGCACTCACTCGTCCTAACTTTTGTATGCCCTTACATATGTGCTAGTATGAGATTTTATGTTGGTTCACTTGAATACATTTGCCCTCCTTACTTTTCTAAAAATTAGCATACTGGTCTTGTTCTTTTTTATTTTCAAGAAACTCATGGTTCACTAACCTTCAAAAGCAAATATTTTTATATTTGAATTGATAAAAATAGATGTCATATGTTCTGATTTGTATACATATTTAGCAAAAATAATAAATGTTTTTTAGCTAATAAACTACCCATATTTTTTAAAACAACTATATAGCTATCTTTGGTCATTTTTGTAAAAATCTTGTAATTTGTAACCCCTATAAAACATGATTAAATGATAAAAGGAAAAATGAGTTAAACCAAAAGCATTTTTTTGCTATTCTAAATAATTGATTTATCAACAAGATGAAGTATGAGCTCAACTAATTTTGCCACAAAAAATAATTGATTCATCACTGACTTAATTTTGTTTCATTGAAAGGAATTTATGAGAAATTTAGCTTAGACTTAATCAATTGTAGGCAATTTTACAAAATTGAGAAAATTGTGCTCTCCATTTTAATATATGAATACTGATAAATTTGGATGTCATTGGCATTCATGTGTGTTTAAGCGAAATGCAAACTAATGTATTGTATCATATCTTAATTTACTCTTAAATCTTGACATATGATATCTACTTGTAATTTTTTTTTCCTTATATTGTGCCATTGATTAACCATGAAAAGTGTTATTATATTATATTTAATGATTAGTTAATTGAATAATATTTGAGATTAAATGTGTTAGATTCCTTGATTCTATAGCTTCATGCTTTATCTAGTTGTTTTATTTATTTTGTAGGTAATTTTGTTGATTTAAAGTAATAATATACAAGGCAAGTAATGCTATAAACCCGAAAAATTTAACAAATCAATTAAATAGGTAATATGGTAATTAAGCCGTTTAAGCAAGGTTAAAAAATCTAAAATTTTATATAACTCGAATAACGAAATGGACCTTACATTTGAATTCGTTTCACGAAAATGAGTTGGATGTTCAAATTTTTTTAAATTTCAAGAAAGTCAGAATTTTCATGTGTTATAAGGCGAAATACGCAATTAGGCGATACACGATTAAAATTTTAGCAACTAAACTTTTATTCATGGGACCCACAATATAATTAAAATAGCTACTCAACTAATATTATCTAAAAATTACACGTTTCAGAATGTGATTGCCTCTCTAGAATTTTCAACCATTCAAATCTGACACTTGGTGAGCTCTACACCTAGTATAAAAAGGGATAAAAAGTGGAAGACTTCTCTTCCAATCCGCCATTCTTCTTGCAATTTCGGTGGAGAGAGAGAGAGAGAAAGAGAAAGCACTCCCAACTCTTTAGTCTCTTCTTCCTTCTTCTACAAAAATCTCAAAACCCAACCGTTAGATTTTCGTCGACTAAGAATTAAAGTTGCTCTATGAGATGAGGACTATACATCAACACCAACATCAATTAGTTTTCACCAATTTTCAGGTTAAGATTTTTGGCTAGAGCTTGAAGAAGGCTTTGTTGGGTTTTCAAGGAATTTTCTTCACCACTACTTGCTTTGAAGAGGTGGAGTTCTCTTCTATTTAGGATTAATTCCAATTTAGTCCATGTATGTTATGGGTATAATTATATGTACGTTAATTGTATAATTAGCATATGGCTAGTGTACCTACTGGGTTCTCTTATGGATTAATGAACATGTTATCCTAACACTTGTAGAATGGAGTAAATGAGCGTGTTGTTAAGTTGATTATGACATATATGTTATGTGTAAGAATCTATGCACCCTATATGTTTGATGAAATGTTGTATTGTAGTCAAGTATGTTATGTGAGTTAATTGATGCATATCACATGTTTGATGAAATGTTAGAATGAGAAATTATGCTTTCTTGCTATATTTGAGATTGTAAGTCCATTTAAATTGTATTTGGGCATACATGGCATGTGCATGGATTTATCACAACATCCATGATGTATTGGCATGATAGTGTGTGTCTGTGCATGGGTTAATCACTTACTACATAGGTGAGTGGTGGGGCTTAGGAAAATTGGACTAAGATCCGATTAAGTCTCATGGGATTTTGCATGATAATGTGTTAGAGTATGGCAAGAAAGGCTAAATTCTCCCTCAGGTGCAAGACCTAATTTGTTGGTTACACACTATCCGGTGGTGTAACGAGTCCATAAAAGTGTGACGACGAATACGAAGTCGAATGTGGGATGTCCTTGAGATCTGTTGACAGTTTGGTAGGCCGTTGGTGAAAGTTCATAAATTATCTACTACCTTAAAACAAGTAATAAATAAAAGGTCATTAGGTGAGCATAACTCAATGGTGTGGGCGTAGAGTGCCCGGTTCATGAGCATGGCATCATGTGTGTTGTGGGAACTTTTCGTCTCATGTCATGGCATAGTTAATAGCATTTATTTATGTTACATGTTGCATATATGAACACTCGATGTTTGAATGTGTACCACATCATATGTATCATTGGGTTGGGAGGCGTTCTTCATAAAAGATACCCTACTGGGCGTTGGCTCACCCCATTGTGAGAAAACATTTTTAGGTACATTGCACATTTTTGTAGATGATCGGCATCCAGGCCCCGGTTGATGACTGTTGATCATCCATCAACCTGCGGAAATACCCGTGAATGTTATATAACCGAACACCACGTCGTTACATCCCCTTACCTGGGATCATAACCAAGACGAAAGTTCAATAGATTCTCCTTTGCATGGAGCTCTACCCAACACCCAACCCATTGCACATTAGTTTCATGACCACTCCAAAGTCTAATTCCCATCAATTGACATTTAATATTACATCCTTAAAATATGAAGACTCAAGACCAAAATGCTTGGAAAAATTATATTTAAATTTAAAAAATTTTGGAAGAGGTACCGATACTTTTTACAAGTGGTACTGGTACCTGAGATTTCTGTTTGCCAAGTACTATACTTGGACCATTGTTTCCTAGGTTTCTTCCAACTGTCAGGTACTAGTACCTAGATGACGGGATACCGGTACTTGAGCCCACTGTTTACTAGGTATTGATACCTATATATCATGGTACCAGTACCTGAGCCCACTGTCCATTAGTGTACTGATACCTAAAGCCTTGGTACTAGTACTTGAACTCTCTGGAATCTAGGTATTAGTACCTATAAGCCTGGGTACAGGAACCTGGGTCATCCGATAGTGTGGTACTGATATCTAATCACTTAGGTACTGACACCTGAGCCCAGAGTTTCCTCAAATCTTTCCAAGTCTCAACCTTTAACTCTAAAACCCATTCCAAGTTCATCCTAACTCATATAACATTCCTTTATTCATTTACATCAAATATTGTCCAAAAGAGTTCAGTACATGTTCACTTTATACAAATTTACAACCTCAAAATGAATTACTAAATGATGTACAAAATGCAATTCCCAAAATGCCACAATCTGACTCTTTTATCAACAAGGACCCAAGTGAGGGTCATCCACCGGCACTTGTCCCGCACCTAAAATGTATCCCCTATAAAAGGGTGAGCCACGTTAGATAGGATATCTCCTAAGGAGGCTACTCCCTAATTCAGATGCATATAAAATGTTCACATGCAATTCAATAAACAACCATTCGTTCATGAATATATAATTCAATAAATGAATGTCACAATGCCATGGCATGTTATGAGGTGAGACTCACACATATAATGTAACCCAAGCCTTCCACCAGCTTTTATAACACATGCAATGCCATGCGTATGCATTCGGGCATTCCAAGCTTCCGCCATTAATGTTGAGCATCCAATGACCATTTTACAAAATCCTTGAGTCTTTCTTGGGATGGGTATTTATGGACTTCCACCAACGGGTACCCAACCGACACGACAGCTATGGACTTCCACCAACAGCTCTGCTTATGCTGACACACTTTATAGTCTCTACACCAATGGTAATGAGTATCTAAAATTTTTGGGTCTGGTACTCGAGGGAGAATCTAGCCCTTCTTACTAACCCCAATCCTTGTTTTCAATGTAACCCATGTGACTCAGTCGAACCTAAATCTAACTTTTTCGAGCCCATGTATCAACCCCTAAGAATGGTGTTTGATCAAAAACATGCAAACACACCTGCACTCATATCAATGCCCATGAATGCAATGCTACCCATGCTAATGCAAATGTATTGTACAATTACAATTTCAATATCATACTCATCAAATCATAAGCATATAAGGAACATATACCATTTCCACAAACATATCCAACTTCTTAATGTCAATTAAATCTCAAGCATATAATCATATTCTATAACATCACTCCCAAACATTTATAAAATATTCAATGCAATTAACACACTCAATCAACATAGGTATTTTATCAAATACCTTCCAAGCATAAATGTAAACACATAGCATGCCCGAACAACACATTCATCTTGAAATTCCAAATGAACAATTTCACCAAAAACCAATTCATGCAAAAATTGATTTTAACCCATTCTTATAGCCATTTTCACATTCAACTACACAAGGCATGTGAGGCCCGATCATGCATGACATGCATATTAGCATAATTATGTGGGCTAAATTATAATTATGTGAAACTATTAAAAGATTAATTAAATTAAATCTTTCGTACACATGACATGTGTGAGCATACATTGGGTATGTAGACCCGTTGGTAATGTGTTAGTGAGCCCTATTCATAGACATTTCATATGTGGAAATATTAGTGGGTCGATTTCGGAATCATTTAAAAACTTTAGGGGAGGTAAATGTAATTAGCCCATTACTTTGACTCACCTTTACAGGTATTAAGGTAACAAATTAAAAGAGGAAAAAGGGGGCTGTGCATGTGTGCCGTGTGTGTGTGTGTTAAAAAAAATAAAATATGTGTGTGTGTGTAGTAAAAGGTGAAAAGCAGTGTGTGTGTGTGTTTAATTTATAAACACTATGTGTGTGTGTGTGTGTGTGTTCTGGCCTGCTGGGAATCGAACATGAGGGAGAGTGAAAGAAAAATAAAAAATTTCATGTGAGTGTGGTGTGTTGAGCCGAGAGCAAGAAGGAAGGAAGAGAGAGGAAAAAGCAAGTGTTTGGTGGGTACTCCTAGTCCAAGCCGAGACAGAAAAGAAGAAGGTATATGAAATAAAATTTTAAGCATGTATGTGATTAATTTGAGATATACATATATATATGTGTGTGGACTGTTTTAGTTAATTGTATGAGCTGATTTATTTTAACTTTAATGGACTATTTTGCTTACGTTTAATTAATGGACTGTTTTGCTTAGTTTAATTAGTGGTGGACTGTTTTGCTTATTTTTAATTAATGGACTGTTTTGTGTTATGTTAGGAACAAAACATATTTTTTTTGAGTTTAATTAAGTACATTTAGTATACTTAAGGGGCTGTTAAAAATAAATAAATATATAAATAGGGATTAAATTAAGTATGAGAAAAAAAAATGTAGAAGACATATATTAAGATGCTTGGAATATTTTTCATGGGCTAGTATGGAACCGAAAAATTATGGGCATGAAGAGGAGAGTTGAAGAGTAAAATTAGGGGGCTGATTTGTATGTTTTAGTGAATGTGTGAGTTTAGATAAAATTGTTTTAAAATAAAAATGCGATAAAGGTTGGAAATGGGTACCGATAACGTCGAAACCCTAATTTCTAAGTGTTATTATCACATGTGTAAATTTTAATCCAAATGACCTGAAATTTTGCAGGCAGCATTTTTAAATAATGCTTGATGTGATAATATGAATTTTGAATGCAAATGAATATGATATCCGATACGAAATGTATGAAACGCAGAAAGTGCGATTTTTAGGATTCGGGGTCGAAATATGTAAAAATGGACCCCCGGTCAATGTGTTTAACCTACTAAATCCTAATTGTTATTAATGTGAGTAATTATAAAGATTTTGGAAGGAAATGTGATCCCTAGAATAAAAGTGCTAGTGTGTGAATGGATAATGCAGTAATTAGAGTTATCGGGACACTTTGGGGTGCATCATTTTGCATGCATTAATGCATGATCAATTATTATATGTGATAAACATATTGATATTGTAATTACAAATGTGATAGGTGGAACAGGTGAGACAGTTGGGGTTAGAACAGATACGATGACCCCAGAAGGATCCACCGATAAAACCGAAGGGTCGTAGCCTGTATATTTGAGGTGGGTGTATATCTTTATATGTTTTGGAAATGCTATTATAATATGATAGTAAATAAAAGAATTTAATAGTAATTCTCCAGAATTATGTGCTATGTGTTTATGTGATTGGATGATGCTTTGCACTGTATATTGTGGAATGTGACGCACTATTTAAGACAGGGGCGTCGATGCTTGATCACTGGGCGTGCAGTGATGTACTACATTGTGGTGTTCCCGGGAGGTTCGTGAGACACGGATCCATGTGGGATCGATTACCCGATGAGGGGTAGTGTGGAGGTGATGTGGCTTGTGAATTTTTTGGAATTGGATTGATATTGTTGTTTGACTCGTGTATTTATGTAGTACCTACCTATTTCGGTGTATTACTATCACTTCCATTTCATATACAACATATATACTCACTGAGCGTGTGGTTTAGCTCACACCCCTATAGCTTCTCTTTTTCATGTACTGTAGAGGAAATTTTAGATCTATCCACTGTCCAGTCAGTTGAATTGTGTCTTGTGGTAATGAGTTCAGTTTAGAGTGTTCCAACGAGGTTCGTGTGTTATTACTCAGGTTATTGCGTAATTATTTCGCTGGGTTGTACAGTTTATTTATAAAGAACTATTATGACATGTTACTAGTATATGTTGGTATATGGACTCAACCAGCATACTTTAGTATGCTATGCGGGTGTGGGACTTTTGTATATGTCTATAACTTGGAAAAATAAACAATTTGTACAAGTGTTTATATATGGTACAAGTTATGAGACAAGTTTTACCATCATGCTTAATGACTAAGATGATGGGCAGTGGGTGGTATTATTGCACCTATGGTATTACTTAATGCTTGATTTGTCTAGATTATAATATTTGATAGCAGGTGTATTAAAAACCTAGTCGTGTTTCATCCTTGGGAAGCCGGGATGAGGCGTGACAAGGCATGTGTCATATATGAGATTATATCTCTAGCACCCTACTAATTTTATATCTCAACCCTAGGTTGGAAATAAACCTAGTTAGGAGAGGAACTTTACCCCTTGTAGAGTAAATTCACATTGTAGAATCCCCAAATACCCAAAACCAAACTTTAAAGCTTTTATCCCAAATTTCTCGTATTTGAGATGTAATATCCCAAATTTTTGAAATATATATATAACTTAGTTTAGGTTAATTTATGATATTCTTTTTGAAAAGAGATATTAGTGTAATTAATGAATGAGGAATTGTAGGGCTACTATATGGTTTATTTTGCTTTGTATACATATACGTGTAGGTAGTCAAATTAGGGCAAAACAAAAAAAAAGGGAAAGAAGGATTCTGCCGCTAGAGAGAGAGAGAGAAGGAAAGAAGAAAGAAAGAAAGAAGAAGAAGAAGAAGAAGGGATTTGGATCTATTGAAGGTATGAATTCATTATTTATTTTATGGTTTTTGTATTATATCACATGGTGATAGTTTTATTATAATCTATATATGTATATATATATCTGTGAGTGTGTATTCATGATGAGAAATAAAGATGAATATATAAATAAATTTTATTACAAGTTATTAATTCTATGTATTATTAGACCTAATTTGGATTGGGTTCATTTTGAGACTTGTAGATAATTTAATTATGTGTTAAGAAGGTAATGGAAAAAAAAAAGAGTTAAAAGGAAACTCACAGACCAAAGCCTTCTACGTAGAAGATGGTGAAAAGTGTAAAGCTCTTTAAAATTAAAGAGGAGCTCCTCTTTAATTTTAAAGAGCTTTACTTTGACCCCTATATTCTTATAAACTTAATTTTAACCACTGTTTTACTTATTAAGTTGGAAGAATAGAATTTTAGAAAATTTATGGCAGCCCCGAAAACAGAAAATTCGTTTTTTAAATAAATTATACTTTGACTCCAAAAGTTTCAAAAATTATGATTTGACCCCAAAACTTTAGAAACTTTTTTTAAACAGCCCAGAATACTTTCATACCCTATTACCTTGTATTAGAAAGGGTATTTATATGTAAAAGATATATTAAGTATATATCAATGGATAGGAAGTATAAAAATTAAATATGAAATCGCGAAACGCCGAAATTAGGAATAGAGATTGATTGTTATATGTTATTTTGGATTAGGTGGTGATTGCATTAGGTTGAGAGTGTGATTTGAATTGGAGTTTGAAAATCAAGGTGAGTAGTTTACTACTTCTTTTGGGATGATTTTATATATTAAATGTGTGGGTGCGTGCATGTGGATTTTCATATATATGATATATGTGTGGATGTTTGGGGCTGCAATTAAATGTTTTGAAGTTGTGAACTGTGTTATGCATGTGAATTTTGGAAAACTTGTGAGATAATTTTGTATCATTGTTTTGGTAATGAAAAGGAAATTTTGTGTGTATTGAGATTAAAACTACAGTTTTGGTGTGTGTAGTAATTATGCTTATGAGATGGGGACTGGGGTTACCAAGTCTAAGTGGTAACAAGCGACTGGGATTAGGATCACCAGGTCTGATTGGTAACAAGCGACTGGGACTGGGGTTACCAGGTCTGAGTGGTAACAAGCGATTGGGCCAGTTACCAGGCTAGTGGTAACAAGAGATGGGGCCAGTCATCAGGTTAGTGATGACAAGAGACTGGGTGAGTTACCAGGCTAGTGATAACAAATATGATTTGATAAATGTGTTTGGAATTGAATATATGTGTGAGCGTTTTGGGTTAAATGTTTTTTTTTTCATTTATGAAGTTATTGTGATTATGAAATCATTTTGTTTTAAATGATTTTGTGGGAGGGGTTGGAGTACAATTTGTTGTACATATGTGTGTATCAAAGTTTATTTTTGTATATAAACTCTGGAATTTATTTTCAAACCTCAATAGAGGTGGTTGCTATTCATGGGCCTTTGTGCTCACCCAAACATTTAACATTTTTCAGGTGAGGATCAGGGGGAGGAGTAAGTCCTCGGATAGATAAGGGATTAGAAGGATTGAAGATTTATTTTATCGTAGGTCTTTAGAAATAAATGTCTTTTGTAGTTTTGAGACAAATATTCAATTGTTTTGTGAACAATGTTGCTTATACTTAGATTAGTGAACCTTATGGATTAATTATTGTTTTGCACGGGTTTAATAATAATGTCGGTGATGTCAGTTTATTCCTCTGGTATTCATTAGATCGGTAGAATGGATCACTTTAGTATTTGTCTTCTGCTGTATTTTGTATTTATTATGCACAGGGATGGTTGGTTAAGGCCTTGGTGGCCGGTTCGCCGCCCACCCTATGTGATCCGGGGTGGGGGTGTGACATTGAGATCTTGGTGAAACCGACGATCTTTGGTATGGTTTTGTAGATCTCAACGCGTAGAACAACTTTAGTTCTTGGACCGAGGAGATCCGATGGCCAGATTGTCGTAGATCAGAGGAGGAAAGTGAAGAAAATTGTTGGTTTTCTTATCTCTCTCTCTCCAGAACAATTAAAGCAAATTTTCTTTCCCTTTTATACTCATTGAATACTTAGCCTTTGATGTGCCATACGTCCCCCTTTTTCTAATTCCATTTTATTCCAGATCTATTAAATTTGTCCAATTTTAAGTTATGTACATTTTTTTGAATCAACTTTAAATTATTTCCCAATTTTTGCGATTAAAATCTAATCGCGTTTTTTTAGTCGTGCGATGTCTGATCGCCTCGTAAAATGCAAAAAAATTGACTGTCTTAGAATTTAACGAATATTGACTGGACAGATAGATTTCGTGAGATGAATCTAATGGTTAGGTTTGTTTCTTCATCTGAGTTTTGGAAAAATTTGGGTTTTTAACCCCACTATAACAACTAATTATCGTTTTGCCCTTTTCACAAAAAAATTAATTTTTTTCAGGATTTACATTCTTTCCCTCTTAAAGAATTTTTGTCCTCGAAATTACACACACATACACATATAACAACATGCATATGCAATAAGTCATGTACTACTGTATGACTACAAGAATTTACCTCTATCCTCGAATATGAATGGATAGGTAGCATGAATCATATCCTCACGTCGCCTCCTCCACACCACGGTGATATCACATCACCTTCACCAGCCTCATGGTCTTGCCACACAAAACCTATTCTCTATTGTCTGTGATACATACCGGTCCTTCCTCGAAGGTCCCATTCACATCAACTACCAGCTCACCCTAATCCACCACATGCGTAAGATATGGAGTATACTTTCAGAGTATAGAGACATGAAATATCGTGTGAACACCAGATAGGTTTGGCAGTAACACCAACTGATAATCAACTATGCTAACTCTCTCGAGTATTTCAAAGGGCCCGATATACCTTGACTGTGACACCCCAAAATCCGGGGGTTCGTTGATCATTCATTAACCCGCGGAATACTCGTGGATATCATGTAAATCGATATCACACTATTATGCCCTATTTATCGGGATCCATAATTTAATGAAATTCGGGTAGAGTCACCTTTATACATGAAGCTTTATAAAAAACACAACTTGTATAATATATAATCATATGACCCATCCAAGGTCTAATATTCAACATTGACCACACCGGGTCCATTTATGAGTAAACAATGACACACTGGGTGCATTTATCTATACTCATATAAAAAACATGCAAGGTTATATTAAAAATAGTCCATAACAGTTTGATTACAATTCTTTTACATATATTACATGCCCAAATCTTTATTTTAACAAAAGTTTTACAAAAACCAAGGTTAAAGGCCACAAGTCGGCCTCTCTTCATCCTTGAGGCCCCAAATGAGAGCCATCCACCAGTGCATAATCCGCACCTAAAATGTTTTCATGTATAGGGTGAGTCACGCTCAATAGAGTATTTCCTACAGAGGCTACGCCCCATCATAGATGCACATGAAATATATACATGCAACAATCAACACATTTATCCATTCAAGTATTCCATTCAAGAATATGCATCCAATGATAGGAATTCTATGTCATGTCATGAAATGAGATAAGACTCACTCATGTACTTTAACTCGAACCCTCATCGACTCCCATAATATAATGCAATACACTTGTGCAATAAAACCGTCATTTGATGAAAATCCATTCAATGATTGTTTGAAATAAAAGTTATGTTTTTATAAAACCAAATGATTGATGGATGTTACTCATTGAATAGGTGTTTTATCAAATCAATATCTTGTGTCTTTGTTGGGCAACGGATTTTGGCATCACAACCGCCGATCCCGTACACCATCATACTTTTTCAGAATTTCACCTCAAGGGAGTGTGTGAACTAAGTAGTCGGATTTTTCACCCGATGGAGTATCTAGCCCTTCTTGCTATACCCGACACAAGTTTTTCCATGCATGTAACCGTGTGACTCAGTCGAATCTTCGACCCAACTTTCTTGAGCCCACCCATCCGGCACCAAGTATGGTGTTTGATTAGACCATGCACCTAGACACCCATACTCTTGCATAAAGCCCATGAATATGATGCCAACACCATGCCCAATATGCAATAATGCCAAATGAGCAATTTATCTCACATGCATCTAATCACCAAATGCAACATCTATCATGACAAACTATATCACATGCATAAATTTTCCATAATCATCATAATGCTAATATATCATAAAGCATATACCAACATACCCATTTTCAATTATAAAGCACACACTAAGCATATGATTTAAATTTATCCAAAATAAAAACTTTGGTCATTTAAGGCATTCTATCAAATACCTTCAAAGCAAACCATCATGTTATCACACAAAATTGTCCACATAACATCAAGTGTTAAGAAATTACACAAGTACTCCCACAAGTCTTGATTTCCCCGAAATCCCTCCTTAGATCTTCGGTGAAATTCCTTGTTTTTGGTGTGGTTGCGTAGCCCTCGTCGCTTAGATGAAGTTTAATTCTTGGTTTGACGAATTTTGACTGACGGAACTCCGTGAATCCGAGAAAGAAGATTGAATTTTCTCTTTTTCTTTCTCTCTTCCAACTCCAACGTTGCCCACTGGTTTTCAGCAGACAAAGATATGAAAAAATCAGATTTCAAACCCTTTTTTATAATTTTAAAGACTTGGTCAGGGTCGCGCCACGTGTCGCCTACTCGTTTGGGTCTGTTTTTGCCCAAAACAATTAAATTTTGTACCGGTTTAAGCTCAAATATTTTATATGATAATTATCTAAATTATTTTTTAAATTTCAAAATTTTATTAAAAAATTCGTTTTTGGGGGTCATCAAACACCCGTCACTTCGAAAAACGTGAAAAATTCAATTATCTCAAAATTCGATAAAATTTGACAAGTTAACTAGATTTCGCGATACGAATCTAACGGCGTAGTCTGTTGTGTCATATGAGCTCTAGAACATGAGTGTTTTAAATACGTATTATAGTGACAAATTATCATTTTGCCCTTTCAGAAAAAAATTTAAAGTTACCTGGATTTTACATTGACAATAGCTTTTCTCGCTTCCTAAACCTGACTACTCCCCTCTTAGGTATAACCTTCAAGAAGATGTGATCTATAACCTCAAACTCTAGAGGTTGTCGTTGCCGGTCGACGTAACTCTTCTATCAGCTCTGAGCTATAAGAAGACACTTGCTTATCAAGTCTACCTTCTCCGAGGTGTCTTAAATCAAATTCGGACCAGTACAGGGTCTCTCTCTGCCTTGCATCCAACAAACCAGAGAACAACACAATCTCCTATAATATGTCTTATAGGATGTCATCTATATGCACTTCTGGTAAACTGTTGTTGTAGGCAAACTTCACAAGGGTAAGTGCTCTTCCCAACTACCCTTGAGATCAAGGACGCATGCCCCGAAACTTGTCCTCTAATGTCTGGATGGTCTTTTTCGACTAATCGTTCGTCTAGGGATGAAAAGCTATACTCATCATCAACTGTGTCCCCATAGCCTATTTAAAACTCTCCCAAAAATAAGTCGTGGACTTTGGATTCTAATCCAATAATATCGATACAGGTACCCTATACAACCAGACTATCTACCATATGTATAACCTATAGAATTTCTTCAGTGTGAAGGTCATCCACATAGCAAGTGTGTCGACTTCGTAAGTCGGTGCACTATCACCCACACCGCGTCGTGCCCACGCGAAATCCGTGGTAAATAGGTCACAAAATTCATAGTGTCATGTTCCCATTTTCACTCAACCACCTTTAAAGGCTGGAGCAACCCTATTGGCACATGAGACATCTACTAACAAGGTTCCCAATTTGTCTCTTCATTCCGCTCTAATAATACTAGCAACGAAGATCATGGTACATCTTCGTGCCACCTAGATGTACAACAAAACAGGAGCAATAAAACTCCCTAAGGACCTCTTCTCTCAAATCTAGAGACTAGAGAACCACAACGCTTCATCGAAACCAAAGACTACCATCTGTGTAAATGGCTTAACCTTCATCACCCATAGCTGACTGTACCCAGTCCCTAATGGACAATATCTCTAGGTCCTACCCCTGGGACTCGACCACTCTGTTCAGTAGGGAAGGTGTAGCCACCAAATTTCCTAACTTATCCTAAGCCCGATCCTTGTAGTGTAGCCCGAATTGTCCTATAGTCTTGATCATCCACCACTCTCGGGAAGTTATATGGCCAAGAATCCCCGTAACCTCTAGCTGAGCGCATTAGCCACCAAATTTGTCTTACCAGGATAGTAATACAAAGTGAAATCATAGTCCTCTAGGTACTCCATCCACATGTGTTGTCTCATATTGAGGTCTCGCTGTGTAAAAATATACTTCAAAATCTTGTGATCTAAAAACACCTCAAATTGCTCTCCATATAAATAGTGGCGCTAGACTTTCAAGGTACAGATCAGGATGTCATCAACCAAGACTATGAAAAATTGATCAAGATAGGGTTGAAACACCCTGTACTTGAGATCCATGAATGTCGCCGGGGTACTCGTCAAACCGAATGGCATAACGATGAACTTGAAATGCCTATATCTCATCCAAAATTCTGTATTAGGGATGTCGACCTCCCTAATCCTCAACTGGTGGTATCCCTTGTGCAGGTCTATCTTGGAGTAGACTCGTGCCCTTCTCATTTGATAAAAAAGATCATCAATCCTCGATAGTGTGTACCTATTCTTGATGGTGACTTGATTCATCTGCCTATAGTCGATACAAAGTCCAAGGGTCTTATCCTTATTCTTAAAAAATAGCGCCAAAGTGCTGCAGGGTGAGGTACTCAGTCTAATGAAATCCTTGTCCAATAATTCTTGCAATTGGACCTTGAGTTCTAACAACTCGGCAGACACCATCCTATGCGATGTAATAGAAATAGGGAATTCACCAAGTTGTAACTTAATAGTGAAGTTTACATTCCAATGTGGAGGTAATCCTGACAACTCATCGGGGAAAACGTCTACATACTCACACACTGCCCGAGGCAGACCTAACTCCTATCTTTCCTTGTCCTCAACTGTAAGGGTTGCAAGCCAATCCATCAACTACCCATGCTAACGGGAGTCATACACAACTTGGGGTATGACATCGTGCTTGTCCCCTTAAAATTTAAAACAAACACGATCTGGCATGTACACAGTGACCTTCTTCCAATTATAGTCGATAACGACTTGGTGTATCGCCAACCAATCCATCCCGTGGATGATGTCAAACTCCGATATGTCCATAATCCTAAGGTCCACAATAAGTAGAATTCTCGAGAACTCTAGCTCACACCCTTGAAATATCAGATCAATAAAAACCCTAGCTCCTAGATGAGAACTTACATGTAATGGCTCTTTTAAGGTTCAACCTCTAAGCCCAAATCTTTCACCTAGGATACAGAAATGAATGAATGAGATGCACCCGAATAAAATTATACCCTTACCTATAAGTGAGGGAGTAGAAATGTACCCTGAATCACCGAATGATCCATTGACTCAGTCTAAGGTGTAGTGGCATAAACTCACCCGGATCCCTAAAGTCCTTGTTTGAAAGCCTTGTCCACGGCCTCAGCCCAAACCCTGACCCATCTGGCTTATGTGTGGAATCCTCGTTTGTGAAGTAGTAGGGACCTATGTAGCACCTTAGAACTGGAAATGACTTCCCTGGCCCGTGGTGGGATAGAGGAGTGAAGAATGTATGTGGATATACCACTGATTACTAGAATGAGATATCCCAAAACTATTGGATCTTTGCCTCTAAGGACAATCCAGTTTCAAGTGGCCCAGCTGGTGACATATGAAATAAGTCCTTTGGCTAGCCTGATAGGTGGCCCTGGAATTTCTACCACCTCAAGAGGATTGACCTTAGCATTGGTCTTGATAGCCTCAGCTCTGCGCTTAATATCCCTATGTGGTAGATGTCTATTGCTTCTTCCCCGAGCTAGAAGAAGAGGATTGATTTTCCTTCTTCTTATCCTTAGCATCGACCTCGTAGTTACTTTTTTTATCTTCTACTTCCCTCTCAATGGCCATGGTTGTGTCGATCATTGAGTCTAAGTCTTGTAGGTGGTGGCTGCTTGATGGTTTTTGTTATTGTTCCTAATCTCCTAACATCATCTCTCCATGTATGTATGGTGTGTGTGTGAAGATGAGTGTCACTCTCCCTTGGAATGATGTCAAAAGAAAGGGCAACGAAATGGTGGAATGAAATATGTATGTAAAATGCTTGTGTTGAACAAAAATACTTCCCAAGTGCAATAAGACTTTTGCATGTCGTGCTTTACTTGGAATTATATTTCAAGGTCATCTCCTCATAGAATGAGGTAAACCGTGTTGAAGGTGATATTGGTAAAAAGTATAAAGTGTAAAAATCTTTTTGTTATTTGAAGTTTGGTTTGTGATTTTTTTCTTGATGAAATTGAAATGAAAACAAGTGTTGGCTAATCTTAAAGGTTCACTCCAATGGGAATGCCAAGTCAACTTAAAACCTTCCTCCAAAGGTGCATAGATTCTCGATTGATTCGTGCGAAGCTAGTGACGAGATGGAGGTGAGGATCCAAGCATAACCTGTAATAAGTCTATGGGATATAAAAGAATCACAACCATATCCACACCCAACCCAATCAAACCGAACCATCGTACACTGAGAAGAGAAAGGAGAATGAGTTGAAATGGCATACCCAAAAGGAGGTCTCTCTTGAATTAGCCAATGTAAAGGCTTAGCTACTCATGCTTAAAGTAAAGACAACAATGTAATGAGAAGACATTGTAAAGAAAATGAAGATTTGAACTAAGTTGATGCAAGAAAACTTAACTACGAAGAGAGAAATACAATACACATTTTAAAGCTAAGAAATGAAGAAAACTTGGATAGCATTAATGGTAAAAACTCGAATGGAAGACTAAACTTGAAAACAACTTGCAATAAATGACATTGAAGACTTTAAGAAAAGCTTAAACAAGTCTTATAATGGATTACAAGGCAATGTATGGAAGAAAATACAAAAAAGTTAATTTCTCTCTCTGGCACTATTTATCTTTTTCCTTGGACTATCTCCCTATATTACAATGTATATGGAATAATAATTGTCGCTTGGTGTATAGAGGCTTCAAAAAACATCTATGGAGTCTCTCCTTAGCTGTGTGATGTGATCTCCTTCCGTAGGGCCTAAAAGGGATGGGTTGGTGTAGACAATTGCAGGCTTTGTCTGCACACCCAACATCTCCTCTCTTTTCTCTCCTCACTTCTCATTAATGCCCGAAGCTCCAAAAGTCCAATGCAGGTTGAGGAAGGGATGTCCAGTGTGTAAGGAGTGTCAAGCACAAGTGGGAGTGTGCTTGGTGGGACCCCTAAGGTTGTAGAGCTTGACATGTTGAATTTGGAAATTTTCAGTAAAACCTACCGGTAGGTCAATGAAAACCTAATGGGAGGTTTCACTCCAGTGGAAAAAACCTATATGTAGGTTTGGCGGTAGGTGCAGGTCTAGTAGCTAAAACCTATCGGTATGGCCTACTAGTAGGTTTTCCCTTGTTTTTGTTGATTTTTGGGTTTCTCCACCTCCTGAGCTATCGTCAAGGCATCCCTTCATTTGCATTTATCTTAAACAATATGAGAAGGCTTAACAAGCATCATTTATCACCTTTTATCTACAACCATACTGAGATTCTACGATTAGCACAAATGATGCATTTTCACTCATATTAACCACAAAAGCTAGCACAAAGGGGATGCAAAAACACTCGGAATATGCGATATTTTATGCTAATTTGTGGCCCACAATCTTACCCCAGATGGACAACTTCAAGCCTTCCTCAAACCTTCTCACTTTAGCCATGTTTGTGGCCACATAGTCATCGGTAAAATGGACTACTTCGGTGAACTTGGCCAAGTACTCCATCACCATCATGCTTCCATGTTTCAAGTCTAGAAATTCCAAGGCTTTCGCTTATCGAACAGCTGATGAAAAATACTTGTTCATGAAGAGCTCACAAAACTCTTCCCATGTCATTACCTCAAGATTCTTCGAGTTCTTTGCCCAACACCACAAATGGGCCTCTCCCTCAAGTTGAAAGGTTGCTAATCTTTTCCTAATGGCATCAAATGTGACCTCCATAACCTCTAAGATCTTTTCTATTTGTTGGAACCAATGGTCGGCCACCATCGGATCCGTCCTTCTCATAAATATTGGTGGCTTGTGTGCCTTGAACCGCTAGAGTAGGGGTGTTCACCCTACCCTACGGGTAGAAAATATAGCCTTTCGTCTTCCTACCCGATACTTTGCAGAAGAATTTTTTCTTGGCCTACCTTATTCGCCTTCTGACCCGATTAATCAGGTAGGAACTCAGCTAAACACATTTGTAGCTATTAATTTTTGAATCATTTTAACAATTCAATTAAATAACATGCACCAATTTAACACCATAACAAATTAATAACACTAAAACATAAAACAACTATAACAACAATTACAGTAAAACACAAGAAAGCATGAACGTCAATCTATCATAATTGTTACACAATACAATAACAATTATTTAAAGTTTAAACCATGTGAAATACATTAAAATCATAACTACTCCAATAGATCATCATTTCACCATAAATCATGTAACCTACACAAAAAATAAGTTCATATTTTAGCAACTCAAACATCCACAATAATAACAATGTTATAACATAAATTATACCACACAAATACTCTTATAATTACTAAAAAAAATGTAAAAAAGTTAAATTTATTTTTTGCGGGTAGGGTAGGGTAGAAATGCAAAATTTGATGGGTATTCTGTATTCCTACCCGATTTAATCGGAAGACCAAAAACTCTCTCGCATTCCTACCCGTTTTTTACGACTAGCCGTTTAGTAGGGTAGGGTAGGGTTGAGTATGGTAGGAAATTGCAGCCAATCGAAAATTTGAACACCCCTCCGCTAGAGGTTGTTTGAGCCTCTTTGGCTTACGTTGGCGCTAGCTTGTTCAAAGGTAGCCTCCATTATGCCAATAGCCTCCTAAAATGTATCCCCCATAAAGGGTGAGCCACACTCAATAGTGTATCTCCTAAGGAGGTTACTCTTCAACCTAGATACATATGAAATTTTTATATGCAATTCAACAAACAACCATCCATTCAAGAATATAAAATTTGTTAAGTTAAGAGAATTAACACAATATTAGAGAGACACAAAGAGTGGTCAAAACTTAACCTACCTTTCACAAACCACTTGTATTTATAGTTAACTTGTAATCATACAAAAGATGTATATACCTTATAGTATTTACATAATACCCTAATACTCTTAACACTCCCCCTAAAGCTGAACAAATGACTGTAAGACGTGTATGACTCAATGCTTTGATAAACATATCTGTAAGTTGATCTTTAGATATCATAAATGGACTCGTAATATCTCTATCTACTATCTTGTCTCCATTAAAATTACAATCAATCTCGATATGTTTGGTTCTCTTGTTAAATATTGTATTAGCAGTGATATGAATAGCTATTTAGTTGTCACAAAACAACTTTAAAGGAGGTTGAACTGGAAATCCAATTTCCTAGACAAAGTGTAGTAGCCACGTTAACTCATTCATTGTATGTGTCATTGCTCTATATTGAGCCTTAATACCATATCTCACTACCATGAGTTGTTTCTTACTCTTCCATGAGACAATGCTACCTGCTAAGAAAGTACAATAACTAGTTGTTGCCCAATCACCATGTGAAAAACCTTTCATTCTAAGATATCCATTAGCTTGATATAACAACCCAAGGTTAGGAGCACGTTTGAGATATCATAGAATACAAGTAACTGCCTCCCAATGTGGTACTTTAGGGTATCCCATAAACTGACTTACTATATTAACTACATAAGAAATATTCAGTCGAGTAATAGTGAGATAATTGAGTTTTCCAACCAATCTATAATGCCGACTCGGATTCTCAAACAGTGTACCATCATCCATCAACAAATTTTAATTTGGATCTATAAGAATATCAATTGGTCTACCACCCAGCAAACTTGCTTCCTCTTGCATGTTAAGTACATTTTTCCTTTGGGATAAACAAATAACCTGCTTAGATCTAGCTATCTCAATACCCAAGAAATATCTTGGTTTTCCCAAGTCCTTAGTATGAAAGAGGTCTTGCAGAAAGGTTTTTAACTTGGTAATCCCCTTAGAATCATTTTCAGTAATCACAATATCATCTACATAAAGTCATAAACCACTAATAAAACATATCTAGCATCCGGCTGTCTATGAAACACAGAGTGGTCTATCTGACATCGAAGAAGACCAAACTATAAAACTGCATCTAAAAACTAATGAAACCATGCCCTTGGTGATTACTTCAAACCATATAGAGATTTTTTTAACCGACATATACACTTATAGTACCCGCCCTAACCAATAAATCCAGTTGGTTGCTCCATGTAGACCTCTTCAACCAAGTCACTATATTGGAAGACATTGTTTGACATTTAACTGAAACAAGGGTCAATCAAGATTAGTAGTAAAAGGAATCAATATACGAAAAGATGAGATTTTGGCAACAGAAGAGAAAGTCTCCTCATAATCAACACCATAGGTTTGAGTTAAACCATTAGCAATAAGACAGGCATTGAAATGCTCCACAGAACCATTCGTATTAAATTTAACAGTATACACCCAACGAAAACCAGCAGTTCATTTACTAGAAGGTAAATGAACAAGATCTCAAGTCCCGTTATGATGTAAGACATCCATCTCCGCTTCCATAGCTTTCCTCCAACTCGGATTAAACAACGCATCTCGTAAGTGCTTAGGGATAGAGATAGGAGATAATTGAGAGGTAAAATAAGAGAAGATAGGAGATAAGCAATTATGTGAAACAAAATGAGCAATGGGATGGTTAGTAACACACGAGCGAGTACCTTTTCGAAGAGCAATAGGTAAAGAGTCTAAATTACTTGATGGACTAGGATTAGTAGACAATGATAAAGACGGTACGAGCACCTTAGTCGATGGTCAAGGACGATGAGAGTATACACAAAGTGGAGAAGTAGATGGTAGCACAGTAGGGAGCGAAATATCTGACGGTAAGGGAAGAGGCGATGGTATAAGAGACGTCTCAATGTCCATATCTAAAGGCTGAGTAGGTGCTGAAAAAGACTTTAACACTAATGAAATACCGGTGAAGGGAAGGACTATAGCATCGATACCCTTTCTGTGTGCGAGGGTATCTATGAAAGGCACATTTGGTAGCCGAGTGTCAAGTTTATCATACCCAGGGCCTATGTTGCAAACATAACAAATACACCCAAAAACTAGGAGTTAAGGAAAATGGGGGCTTACAAGTAAAATGATAGAATACATAATTTTCTTATTTAACACAGAAGATGACATACGATTAATAAGATGACAAGCAGTGAGAACAACATCACTTCAAAAACAATGGGGAACATTCATTTGGAATAACAGTGCATGAGTGACTTCCAATAAACGACGGTTCTTACACTTAGCGATACCATTTTTTAGAGAGGTGTAAGTATATGAAGTCTGATGAATAATGCCAATTTTATGAAGATAACTTGAAAATGGATCAGATTCATATTTTTTAGTACTATCAGAATGTAAAATACGAATACGACAACCATGCTGGATTTTTATTTTCTTCGACTGGGTTGATATTTGTATTTAGGATCGTAATTGCTTTGATACCATGTTAAGTTAAGAAATTAACTCAATATTAAAGAAAGACGGAGAATGGTCAAAACTTAACCTATCTCTCACAAACTACTTGTATTTATTGTTAACTCGTAATCATACAAAAGATGTATATACCCTTTAGTATTTACATAATACCCTAAAACTCTCAACACATTCCCATAAATGAAGGGCACAGTGCCGTGCCATGTGTAAAACCCGGGTAAAATTGAACTTTTTCTAAAAAAGGGCAAAACGATAATTTGCCACTATATTGAAGATTTAGAATAAATATTTCTCTAGAGCTTGGATGACACAACAGACTTCACTGTTGGATTTGTCTTGTGAAACCGAGTTACCTAGATAATTTTTGTCAAATTTTGAGATAGTCGAATTTTACACGTATATTGAGGCGATTGCATGGCAAGTGACCTCATAAAGGTCACGAAAAATGGAAATTATAAAATTTCTTTATGATTGAATGAAAGTTCAAATAAAATTAATTTGAACTTAAACCGAGATGAAATAAATCATTTCGGGGCGAAAATGGACCCAAATAAGTGGAGGACACGTGGTTTGACGTGGGCCAAGTATTAAAATTATAAATAGGGTAAAATATCTGATATTTTAGCAGAAATATATTTGAAAATTCTGCCAAAAATGTGTGAGGGAAGAAGAAGAAGAAAAGAGGAAAATCCAAAATTTCTTTTGCTGATTCACGGAGTTCCGTCGGTCGATCTATCGAACCAAGAATCAAAGTCGATCACCTCGACGAGAGCTATGCAACCACACCAAGAACGATAGATTTCACCAAAGATTTAAAGGGGAGATTTTGGAAAATCAAAAGTTTGATGTTGGGATTGGTGTTTTTTTTAGAGGTTTTACCCTTTGTTCTATGCTCCAAGAGGTAGGGTTCCCACCTACTTTGGTTTATTTCCATCCTTTTGTGTCCATAGGAAATTTGGGGTTGTTTTATGGATTTTTATGTAGGCTGTTATATGGACTATTTTGGGGCTGTTATATAGACTGTTTTGGGGCTGTTTTATGGGCTATTTTGGGGATATTTTATGGGTTGTTATATAGGCTTTTTTGGGGCTGTTATATGGACTACTTTGGGGCTGTTGTATGGACTATTTTGGGTTTGTTTTATGTGCTTTTTTTATGGACTGTTGTGGGGCTGTTATATGGACTATTTTGGGGCTGTTTTATGGGCTGTTATATGGACAGCTTTAGGGCTATTTTATGGGCTGTTATATGGGTTATTTTTGGGCTGTTATATGGACTACTTTAGGGCTATTTATGGGCTGTTATGTGTTATATTGTGCCTTATAAAAGAAATGAATTATGACAAGTATATGCATTAGATATCAAGTGTCTTGACATATGTTGAGATATGTGATTGAAATGGGTCCATATGTCATTCATAGTATGTTGGGCATAATTGTTGTTTGCAATGATTCATTACATTGCATATGTAATGTACGGAGACATTGCATATGTACGGAGACATTGCATATATTGGGTGTGAGTGCATTGGTATATCAAACACCACACTTGATGATTGATAAGTGGACTCGAAATGGTTGGTCGAAGACCCCTCTGAGTCGCATGGTTGCATGAGAAAGAAACTTGTGTCAGGTATAGTAAAAAGGGTTAGATTCTCCCTTGGGTGCAATACCCGGCTACTTGGTTCATACACTCTGACGGTGCAAGTCCAAAAAGTGTAAAAAGGGGTACGTAGCCGACGGTGTGATTCCAAAATCCGTTGCCCAACAAAGACACAAGATTTTTTTTTATAAAAATACCCATTCAATGAGTAACATCCAACAATGATTTGGTTTTATAAATACACAACTTTTATTTCAAACAATCATTGGATGTATTTATGTCTATTGACGGATTCATTACACATGTGCATTGCATCGTGTTATGAAAATCGGTGAGGACTCGTGTTGAAGTTGCATGAGTGAGTCTCATCTCAATTCATAGCATGACATGGAAGTTCCTATTATGATTGCAATTCTTGATTGAAAAGAATATTGTTTATAAATTGTTGCATGTGCACATTTCATATGAATTTAGGGTGGAGAGTAGCCTCTGTAGGAGATACTCTATTGAGCGGTGCTCACCTTATACAGGAAAACATTTTAGGTGTGAGATATACGCCAGTAGATAGCTCACCTTTAGAGCCTCAAGGGTGAAAAAATCCGACTTGTGGCTTTTATAACTTATTTTGTAAAAATTTTGGAGAAAATTTAGTCTTGACATGTAATCTTATGAAAGGGATTGTAATTGAACTTATGTGGACTATGAATTAATGTATGCTAGACCTTGGATGGGTCATGTAATTAAATGTTGTTATAGAATTGTGGATAAATAAACCTAGTGTGGTTAATTTTTACTTAGACCCGGTGTGGTTTAGGTTGAATATTGGATCTCGGATGTGTCTTTTAATTGTATGATACACAAGTTGTATTTTTGGGTAGAGCTCCCCGTACAAAGGAGACTCTGCTCAAATTTTGTTAAAATAAGGATCTCAGTAAATGGGACAGAATGGTGTGATATCTAGTTACACGATATCCACAAGTATTCCAAGGGTTGATGGGCGATCAATGGACACCTGAATTTTGGAGTGTCACAGCTTGGTTTTAGAGCTTAGGTATACGATTTACCTAGGGCTTGATAGGCATGACACTAGACCATTGTATTCATTGTGCATTTCATGTTATGTGCTTTAATATGCTACATGTTATGTGCTATGTGTTATGTGGATTATATGCATGGTGAAATTTATATGGAAAGAGAAACACTAGGGTTATAAAACATAACCTTGGGTTTTGGTAAAGGATGAACGGGTTAGTTCAGGGTGTAAATATCTATGAGTAGATGGCATACGCATTACTAGTGAGACAATGAGAGAATTCTCAACGTTTCAATTTTGATCCCTATCTTGGACATTATGTGAGGCTCTAATTCTATCTTACTTGTGTGTAGATGACTAATCGAGGAAGAGGACGCAGAGTGATTGATTGAAAACCCTATTGTTTCCTAACCTTAACTACTATCCCTTCGCATGTGAAATGTATGGTTTGAAAGGGGGTGTCACTCTCCCTTGGGATAGTGTCAAAATAAAGGGCAAAGGAAAGGGAAAATGAAATGATGTAGCTATGATGTGCAATGAACAAAAATGCTCCCCAATCGCAAGGAGAGTTTTGCGGGTCGTGTTTTATTTGGTGGTATTCCAAGGTCGTTTCCATAGGGAAGGAAGTAAACCGAGGTGAATGTGATTTTTAGTAAAATAAAATGTAAAAATCTTTGTGGTTGAAAATTGTTTGGTGAAGTGTGTGTTGGTGAAAATGAAATAAGAAACAAATGTTGACAAATCCAAGAGGTCACTCCAATGGTGATACCATCTTAACTCGAAACCCTCCTCTAGTAGAGCATGAATGAACAATTGATCCGTGGGAAGCTAGGGATAAGATGGGTGAGTATCTGAGCATAAACCATGACTCGACCTATGAAATATCAAAGACTCACCAACTTGTCCACCCTCAACCCAATCAAACCAAACCATTGAACTCTAAAAGGAGGGAGGGAGAATTAGTTGAAATGGTATATCCAAATGGAGGTTCCCTTTGACTTTGCCAACTAGAAGATTTAGCTACTCATGCTTGAAATGAAATTAACTATGTAATGAGTGTGTATTCAAGGATATGAAGTTCTAGAGTAGATAAATACAAGAAATCATAAGCTGGACGTGAAAGAAATGAATACCCATTTTATATCTAAGAAAATGGAGAACTTTGGTGCATTAATGGTAAAAGCTTAAAGGAGCATTAAACTTGCATTGAACTTGATAGAATACAACATTCATGACATTAAATGAAGTTCTAAAGATTCATACTAGAGATTACAAGACAATGTATTGCAAGAAATGTAAAAATCTCAAATTTCTCGCTAAAACACTATTCATTATCTTCTACACTGCTTCTCTCTCTATATTTTCCCCTGTAATGTATAGAATGTTGAACCATGGAGAGCTCCCTTGCCAAAAACGTGCATGGAGTCTCCTGTAGCACCTTGATGTGATTCCCAACATAGGAGCATGAATTAAGGTGGGCTGGTGCGGTTGTGTAGGCTAAGTCTCCACACCTAACAATTTCTCTCTCCTCTCTCCTCATTTAAGATCCATACTCCAAAGTCCAAGAGGAGGTATATGAAGGGATATTCTGTGTGCTGGATATGTCAGAAGAGTATGGGAGATTTGTTGGTGGGACCCTCAGAGCAGCAGACCTCGAGAAGCAAAGATTTGGGAAAGATTCAGCTGACCGTACCAGTACTGCGTACCGGTACTGTACCGTACTGCGTACCGGTACTGTATTTTGGTACTTCAAACTCCAATAGCCTTGGCGTACTAGTACTGCATACCGGTACTGTTTCTGCTGCTTCATTCTGCTTTTTTAATTTTTCAACTACTGAGCTTTCCTCTAGCCATTCTTTCATCCCTAATCATCTCAATCCTTTTGGGAAGGCCTTAAGAAGCCACATTTAGCCCTTTTTATCTGCAAACATAAAAAATCATTGTTAAAGGCACAATTCATGCAACTCCCATCCTTTAACTTTCAAAAGTAATTAAAATGAGATGATTAACACATAGAAATATACAAAGTTTTGAACTAATCACAGCCCCAACTTAGGTTTTGCTAGTCCCTTAGCAAAAAGTTATTTCTAACACAAGACAAACAATATAATGCACACTCAATCCATTTAGATAACCATTCATCCAAATAATTAAAAAATAAAATCATAATGCAATTAACAATGTGAACATGAACAAGATTGATCAAATTATGGTTTTCTATTAATGAGCCACAAAGTTGGAGTACATGGAGTAGGACATCAAAAAGAAACAAAATAGCCTATGACTCCACGACCCTATCCAAACTATGTACAACCCAAACTCCAAAGAAAAGACAACAACTACACATCACACTACTCATCACCCTCTTCCTCATCATCCTCTTCACCATCAGACTCCTCATCATTATCATCCTCATCTTCCTCAATCACTTTAGAGGTAGAGGGACCAGATGCAGAAGGGGCATCTGCTGAAGTAGGTGGTTCTTTGGGGATGGGCCTCCCAGAGAAGGTGTGCGTGAACATCTCTTTTAGCATGGGCTATGGAGATCACCTCCGATGCCACTAAGATAACGCTAGCTACATTCCAGCTAGAGGGAGAATCCCAATTGTGGTGGGATTGGATGAAGGACTCCAAGAACTTCGAGGCGACGACATGGGGAGAGTTTTGAGAGCTCTTCATAGGCAAATATTTTTCAGCGTCTGTCTGGCAAGCTGAGGCTCGAGACTTACTAAATTTGAGGCAAGGAACTATGACGGTACTAGAATACATGGCTAAGTTCACGAAATTGGCTCGTTTTGCTGATGATTATGTGGGCATAGACATGGCCAAGGTGAGGAAGTTTGAGGGTGGCTTGAAATTATCCATCCGAGGTAAAATTATGGGACTCTGTTTGTAAGACTTGGACTCGATGGTCTAGGCATCTATGACTATTGAGAGAGAGACAGATGACGCACGAAACATCTGCGAAATGGGTGTTGTAACACCCCACCCACCACGTGTCAACATATTGTCCGCTTTGGGCCCACTGGCCCTCACGGTTTTGTTCCTCCCAGGGTCCCTGGGAAAAGGCCTGTTAAGAGAGTGGCGACACCCGCCCACCCCCATCAGAGTAGCGCAGCGCAGTGGCCCACCCACCCTAACATATTGTCCTCTTTGGCACAGAGTCACGGACTACCGTTCTCCTCCTCTGCCCTCAAGGTTTTGTTCCACTAACCACACTTGGCGGGAAGGCCTGTTTACAAGTGAGGCGAGGGGCTTACATATAAACCTAGCAACTCCCCCTCTTCCAGCCGATGTGGGATGCTGGGTGTCGTTGGTGTAAGTATAGGAATATCCACCCTAAGAAAGGCTCTAGATTTATAAATGTCATTTGATGTGTAACATAAATGACGGGTTCATATACATTGACACTTGCATGTATTGAGGAGCCAGAAAGGGCTCGGGTTGAATGCATGAATGAGTCTCACCTCATTGCATGACATGTCATAGTAAATTTCATCATTGAGTTGCATACACTTGATTAAAGTTGTTGTGGATAATTATTATTGCATGTGAACACTTCATGTGCATCTAGGGGGGTGTAGCCTCTATAGGGGATACTCTATTAAGCGTAGCTCACCCTATACGGGAAAATATTTCAGATGCGGGGTAAATGACGGCGGAGGGCTCTCATCTGGACCATCAAGGATGAAAAAAAGCCGAGATGTGGCTTTGCTTTGAGTTTTTGACATATAAATTTATGTGAATGAATGCCATAAAACTTGTATCTAATAAGTTTTATGTTGTAAATGTTGTTAATCATGTATGAGATGATTGTGGAAGGGTTTGGAATGAGTTTGGAATGAAAAACAGGTGAAACAATCAAATCTGGACAAACTGTACTGGAGCTTTTATACCGTGAAGGAGATGCTGGATTGTTTTGTTCATGAACTAGACTTTTTATACTGGCCAGTATCATCTGGATGCTATCAGCACCGTCCGAACGATGCTGATCCTATGGAATTCACTTAAGCTTGGAGGCTGTTGATCCTTGATCTTCTCCATATTTCCAGCTTCGGTTTTCCAGTTTGTAGTTACAAAAAATCAATTTAAATTTTAAAATTCACATATTTAACCATTTAATAACTTAAATTCTAACTTATTACACTATCTATAGTTACATACATTCATACAAATCCTATGATTATACTTCTTTGATCATTTTATTTTTTAATCAGAATCTTCTAAATCGAGAACATTAGTGAACCAATTAATCACACGTCGCACATATTAATGCTCCAACTACTTTCTAGAATTGCATGTTAAGTTTTTTTAGTGATATGGTTGAATGGTATTTAGAAGTTTTTATGGATGATTACTCGGTATATGGTGATTCATTTCATTTATGTTTAGAAAATCTTGAAAAAGTTCTTATTCAATGTGAAGAAATATACCTTGTTTGAATTGGGAAAAATGTCATTTCTGTTGGAAAAATGTGTTCCAAAATAGTAAAATCACCTATTGATATTTCTGATATTATGTAACTTAAAGTAAAACAAAATAGTAACAGTGATAAACAAAATAATTACACAGGAGAAACAGTTACACAAAAGAGTTACACAGTTTTCTGGCAGTATGATGAAACAGCTACAACAAAGAGTTTCAGTAAAGAGTAACAATGACAGGCTTTTACGAAAGAGTTACAACACACAGTTACACATACGTACTGTCTAAATAAATTAAACACTGACCCGTTTGCAGACCAGGAACTGTGATTGAACTTCAATTAGATTAAGGCTAGTGTTTGACACTATGTCCTTAAGACAGATTTTGCCCCCACACACGGTGCTTATGGAATTACGAGCGTCTGCCTCCCAGGATACAATGATCTTTACACGGGCAGAAGTAGCACTCCAATCTCCCCGTCCAGCGAACCAAAATGTGTTGTGTACTCTCTAAATGCAGACTGACTTAATGCCGAATGTAATGTACACACTGTCTGCCTTAATGCCTGACCGAATTTATTGTATATAGAATGATGAATGAACCTGGGTATTTATAGACACTTTGGTGACTTTCCGGACAGTCACCATACTAAAAGACACAACCCAGAAACAGCCAGTGGACACCATTGAATTAACTGTTCTTGTAACAGACACAACCTTTCGGTTTGGAAGAAAGTAAAATTATTTAATTAATTCATTTATTTAAATGAATTTTCTTCAAAAAGATAGGACAAGCCCACACCCGTACCCGAGCCCGGCCCGGCCGGGTCGGGTCGTGGTCGTGGCGAGGCGAGGCGGGCGGCGCGCGCGCGTGTGTGGTCAAACCAACGACATGTAGGCGCTCGCTCCGCTCACAAAACTGTGGTACCCCTTGGGGCCCAACCCATGGAGCAAACTTGGACTATATATGCCCATGTTAAGCTTCTTCCTTAACCAATGTGGGATTGGTGTCACTTCCCACATTGCACTTCCTTTATTTTCACCTTTTCAAGAGAATCACTTTGAAGCCTATTTTTTCATTCATTTCTTACTCGATTTGAGCAAGTGAATATACTACATTATACTCCTCACGGAGTAGAATATGAACTCATGAAAATTTATTCGAAATAACAATTGGGTTCTACTTTAATTTTGGCTCAAAGTCGACCAAAAACCTGTTTTGGTCCAACAATTTCATGGTTACATAAGGTATTATTTTAGGTCATGTAGTTTCTGAGAAAGGAATTGAAGTTGATATGTCTAAAATTGATTGGATAGCCAATCTTCCTCTACCTTAAACTGTAAAAGATGTTCGATCTTTTCTTGGCCATACAAGATTTATAGAAGATTTATTAAAAATTGTATTTCAATATCTAGACCTATATGTAATCTTCTATGTTATTGCGTGTTATTTGAATGGAATGATGCATGTAAATTAGCATTTGATAAAATGAAAAGCATGCTTATTTCTGCACCTATTATGCAACCTCCTTACTAGTCTTTATCTTTTGAATTAATGTGTGATGCTAGTGATTATGCAGTAGGAGCTGAGTTAGGTCAAAGAAAAGATAAAAAACCCTATATTATTTACTATACAAGCAAAACTCTAAATGATGCACAAATGAAAAAAATTGCTTGCTATTGTGTTTGTGTTAGATAAATTTCGTTTATATCTGGTTAGATAATCAATTATTGTATTTACTGGTCATGCAACTTTAGAATACGTACTTACTTAGAAAGATGCTAAACCACGTCTCCTACGTTGGGTATTATTACTTCAAGAATTTGATCTTATCATTAAAGATAAGAAAGGAGTTGAAAATGTGGAAGCAGATCACTTGTCAATGCTAAATTATGATGTAAAAGAAGAATTAGTACCAATTAGAGAAACTTTTCCAGATGAGCAACATTTTTGCAATAACAGAAGTACTATGATATGCAGATATAGCCAATTATTTAGCTACTGGTACTATTCTTTCTCATTATACCTGGACTAATAGAAACAAGTTTCTAAATTAGGTACATAATTATTTTTGGGAAGATCCTTATCTGTTTAAGTACTGTAAAGATCATATAATAAGATGTTGTGTACCTAATCATGAAATTGGTCAAGTAATTCAGTTTTGTAACTCTTAAACTTGCGGAGGCCATTTTCTTTTAAAGAAAACCGCTACTAAAATTCTACATTGTGGATTTTACTGGCCAAATCTTTTAAAAAATGTACATATATGAAATATTTCAAAAATAAATATGATGCCTTTAAACTCTATTTTAATTATTGAAATTTTTGATTATTGGGGCATTGATTTTATGAGATCATTTTTCTCATCCTTTGGATATTTGTACATTTTTAATTGCAGTTGATTATGTCTCTAAATGGGTAAAGGTAATTCCATGTAGCAATAACGATCACAGAACAGTAGTCAAGTTTTTAAAAGAAAATATTTTGTCCAGATTTGGAATTCCTTGAACTATTGTCAGTGATGGTGGATCACATTTTTGCAATAAAGCAACCGGTAGGTCTGATGTATATAAACCATCACACAACAACTTCTTATGTTAGCTGATGGTATTCATGACAATTGATTAATCCAAGCACACCAAAAGGACAAGTCATTCATGAGGAATATTTGAAATATTCAATTGATCTCATAATAGTAAGTGTGTACATAATAAACCATAACACAACAACTTCTTAGGCTAGCTGGTGGTATTAAGTCATAACATTGAAACTTCTTAGGTTAGCTGGTTATAAATGTGCCAATTGACTAATTCGAGTGAACCAGAAGGACAAGCCATTCACGAAGAATACTTGAATTACTCAATAGGTCATTTGTGATATATATATACCAGTTAAACATCCTCAGCGTTCCGGTGGAGGACAAGCCATACCGGTAGGAACACCATAGATATTTAACTGGTAGGTTGATGATGCATCGATGACATAATTCTAGGTACATCACCAAAATTACGTACATCGCTGTATCACATATGAAGAGTATAATACATACATATATATATATATAAATATAAATATATATATGGATAAAACATCAGTATTTCCATAATCTAACTAATACTTTACATATGTTCACCCTTCACTGAAGGGTATAAGTAACTACTCACACTTCATCGCTACAGACAAGCGAGGAGTGTGGATAAGTTTCATTGCAACAATAAATAAAAGACTGATGCTTCTTTCGCAAGGAACAACTGAAATACAACCACCTTTACTATCAATTAAGACAAAAAGGTGGCTGCAGTTCAACTATCCGAATTAAACAGAAATGTAGAAATACAGAGTTTTAGTTGGAGTGTGTGACGGACCGTATTTGCATCTGACTTCTTCTTTCTCTCTTTCTTTTTCTTTTCTTTTCTCTCGTTGGAATTCTCTCTTAAGCTCCCTCTATGCCCGACCATCCAAGTGAAGAAGGAGAGCACCACTATATATAGGCACTGGGAAGCACAAGGTGGAGGATATGCCTCAACCGCCTATGGAGGACCATCTGGACGGTGGTGCCTTACAGGATGTTTCATGTGTCATGTGCTGACTCTTGTTTTGTTTCTATTACACTTTGCTCCTTTGTTGTTTCAAGCTTTGACATATCATTCCTTGTATTTTCTAGTAATTCTGCATTAAACCCGAAAATTTTGAACATAAAGTATTTAAAACTTTAATTTACGCATAAATCCTAATTGATAATTTTTACTTATTTTATCTTATCAATTGGATTCATTTAATGATTCTAATCTATATAATAATGGAGGTAATCAGTGGTTGTGTGAGGTGTGGTTGTTTAATGCACTTGAGACGATATATCAGTGTGTAGAACTAAATTCAAGACGAGCGTTATATTGTCTCGAGTGGATTAGGTATGGGCAGAGTAAGGAATATCTTGAGACACCATCCTATTCTACTACTATGTTCTCAAGATACGTGAGAAGTGAAATTAACCGTGTCACTGGTGTTGTTGATTTGTAAGATTCTGATTTTGATTAATTATGATCAAATGATGAATAATTGTGGGAATGGTGCATAGATGTAAAAAGCTATAGATTAATTAGGAAAATGAGTAAATAATAAATAACAAATGAAAAATTAATTAACCAATTTTTTGAAAAAAAAAAGTAAGTAGCAAGTTATGTGGAATGTGTAAACTTGTAATTAATCTTGTAATTGTAGGATTCTAACTGAAGAAGACAAAAGATCAGCAATCAGTAGCTTGCAGTGCAATGCAAAATCCGGTGCATCAGCACCGTCCGAACGGTGGTGATGGCGTCCGGACGGTAGTGCTTATATAAAAATCCAGCAGCATAAAAACTGTTTAGTTTCAGCTCCCTCGCAGCCAGAATACAAAAACCAGTGACTTTCCTCTGCATTTTCTCCTCAAATATGCTATATACAACCATTTTTCTTCAAATTTTCTCCGATCATTCACTTACCTGTGCCATTTTCAAGGATCCTACCAATTGAAATCATTTGAAAACAAGCAATTAGAGAGAAATCAGTGAAAATATGGTTCTAAGGCTAAGAACGAGAGGTTCTTCGAGTCGAGTACAAAGAGGCCAACCTTTGCAACTCGAAGCACCTCCACAATAACCCCAGCCAGGAAATGTATACAATGTTGAGGTATTTTAGAATATTGTACAACAACTCTGGTATGAAACTTACTTCCTTTCTAAAACTATCATTCTTTAAAGGCTACTGATTTATGATGATTTCGAAAATATAGGGGGTTAGACAAATTCTTGCTGCACGTGGATGGCTAGGTTATGTTAGATTTGTTGCTCCTACTTATGATTGTTTGGTCTATGAATTTTATAGCAATGCACAAATAACTGGGCAAAGAAAAATTCGTGTGCTTGTCAGGGGTAGAATTTTTCAAGTTACACCGGTTACTATAACTGATATTTTTTAGCCTATGCAAAGACATCCCAACCCGCAACACCCTTACACTCAAGTGTCTAATTTGACTGATATAGGGATAGAATTGACGGGCATTCCAAATTATAAATGGAGGAGGCCACATAAATACATAAAGCAAGGGGATATGATAGACAAGTATAGAATTTTGAATTTGATTACAGTGAATAGTCTGTTACCCCGAGCCCAGAAAAATCAGATATATACTGAGCAAGCCTACTTCTTATATGCCTTTGGAATCGGACACACGATTGATCTTCCAAATCTTATTATGGACCAAATGTTGATTACTATGAAATGAAAGAAACCTTCACTCTCATATGCTATGTTAGTTTCTCAGTTGTGCAGGGATAAGGGGGTGATTATAGATCCCTTGTGGCAAATGGTGGAGCATTTTGCACCGTTAGACAAGACATCTCTAAAGAAGAGCCATAGAGTTCAACCTGAAGTACCACTAGCACCACAGGAGGAACCATTCCAAGGAGTTGAAATTTTTTTCCCACCAGAGCAGCCTCAACTACAAGAGAATCAGCTATATATACCAGTGGATGATAGGACCGACAGATAGATTCTACTAGGGTTGGAGACTAGTATCACCTAGCTTAATCAACGTATGATTGATTATGAGCAAAACCAAGATGAAATATTGAGTCTACTCAAAGAGCATTTTAGTGGAGGCCCATCTACTTCTTCATTAGAGACACTAGAGATTCTATAGACCTTTGCTATCTGTTACTCATCTTTAGTTTATGCACTTCAATTTATTTTATGTGACGCCCAAAAAAATTAGGGTCTTTTATTAACCGTTGATCACCCATCAACCTGCGGAAGTACATGTGGATATCGCTTAACTTGATACCACATCGATAACACCCCTTAAGCGGGATCATAACCTATAATTGTAATTCTAGTTCAATTATTCATTGGATCTAACCAAGGTCTAATATACTATGATTTATATTCCATTATGGCCCATTTACATCATTGAAGGGAAGGAATAAATATCACAAAAACATGGCAAACAGTTTTAAATTTTGAAAAAATTTGGAGAGAGTACCGGTACACTGTACCGGTACGGTTTGCCCACTGGACCAGACCGTACCGGTACGCTATATTAGTATTGTCTGCCTTCTGGACAACAATGTACCAGCACACAGTACTGGTACTCTTTTCCTTGTTTTGCATGTTTCAACTATTTTTTTATTTTCAATCCATTTCAAACTCTTCCACAATCATTCAATGCATGTTTAACAACATTTCCAACATAAAACTTGATACATGCTATTATACAAGATTTTGTTTAATTACATGCCAAAAACTAATTGTTCATAGTAATTTTACAAAATACTCAAAATAAGACTCATTCCAACTTTCTTCATCCATGAGGCTCGAATTGGGAGCCATTCACCGGTGTATTTCTCATACTTGAAATATTTTTTCCATAAAGGGTGAACTACGCTCAATAAAATATCTCATACGGAGGCTACTCCCTAGCCTAAATGCATATGAAATGTTCACATGCAACATTCAACAACTCATAACATTCCAAACAAGAATATACATCAAATGTTAGAATTTATCATGTCATGCCATGAAATGAGATAGGACTCACTCATGCAACTCAACCCAAGCCCTTCCCGACTCTCCAACACGTACAAGTGCCAATGTGTATGAACCCTTCATCTATGTTACACATTAAATGATATTTACCAATCTAAGGTCTTTCGTGGGGTGGGTATTGATGGACTTACACCAACGACACCTAACTGACACAGAATTTATGGACTTCCAGTAATGGTTCCGCGTATACTGACACACTTTATGGACTTGTATCAACATAATGCATATCCAAATCACCGGGCCTTGCACTCGAGGGATCTTCTAGCCCTTCTAGCTAGCCCCAACCCTTTTTGCCATGCAAACCGTGCGACTTGGCGAGGTCTTCGACCCATCTTACTCGAGCCCACCCGTCATCCATCAAATATGGTGTTGACGATAACCATGCACACACCCACAAATGCCTCATTTCAAAAATCTCACGATAGTCAATATGCTACGAATGACATATGGACTATTGAAAAACTTTCCACATATCTCATAAGATATTATATCGAAAGTATATAATTCTCATAATCCTTCACAATGTCAATATATCCACATGTTCATATCAACATCTTTCTTTAGAAAAAAATGCAAGCATTTCATCACATAACAAGCAATAACACACTTAATTTCTCAAGGAAAAATGTAAACACATATCATGCCCACAAATTCACATAAGTCAAGAAACTACATTGGACAATTTATACATACCCATTTCAAGATAGAATTTATTCTACCCATTTTCAATACCCATGTCATCAAATCACATCCATAGGCAAGTGATATATATTTTTATCAACCTACCAATTCCATAATAACATTCTAGGTTGTAAATATACCTAAGTAGGAGGAAACCCTGCATCTTGAAGCGTAAAACGACCTTGGAAAACTTCAAGAACTGGATTCAAGTTAGAATCCTTATTTTTCCAAAAATCCCATCCTTGGAATCTCGCCCAAACCCTACCTCCTTGGTATGGTATGTAGCTCTTAGCAAGGAGAACAACTTTTGTTCTTGGCCCTAGTGGATTTGAGCTCCCAATCTCTATATATCGTATAGAGAAGGTGGAGAACTCAAGCTTCTTCCCTCTCTTCTTGCTCTCTCTTTCTATCACCTGAAGAATGGAGAGAAAACTAGATTTTCTCTCCTATTTATATTTTTCAAATGCTTGGCCTATAATTTGCCATATGTTTTCTCTTTTTCCGGTTTCGTTTTCGTCTCGAAACGATTAAATTTTGCTCTGGTTCAAGTTCAAAATATTTTTATTTTCACTGGCCTTCATTTATTTCTCAAATTTCATAATTTTATTAAAAAATTTATTTTCGGGTTATTCGAGACCCGACCCGCCTTGTAAAACCCAAAAAATTCGACTATCACGAAATTTAACGAAATTTGACAAGGTAACTAGATTTCGCGAGACGAGTCCAATGGGGAGGTCAATTTCGTCATCTGAGCTCTAGAGAATTTCAGGTTTACAATCCGTATCGTAGTGACAATTTACCATTTTACCCTTTATTAATAAGAATTTCAAATTTACTCGGATTTTACATTTTATGTTTTGAATGTTGGGTTGGAACTTGTTTTTGTTAGTTAATGTAGAGCTCATGTTTTTATAAGTTAGGAGGTTTATTTTATATAATTCACAGTTAAATTATGTAATTATTCTTATGCTTTGCAAGGATAGTCTTAATCCGATCACACAAGATTTTCATATTTTGGTTGTTTATTATCTTAATATTTTTATTTAAATTTATTCTTATGAGCACAAATAGATTTCTTTATTTTGAAAACATTGTAAAATATTGCACTCTTTGCATATATAGTGGAGATGTAAAACCTATTGCATAATTTGAGCTAATATTTCTTTTAGGGATATTCTAATCTAGTCAAATAAGAATCTTCGATTCAACAATAAATATTCTTTGAATAATCTCATTAGCTTTGTTTTGATTAGCCCTCATTGAATTGTACTGTTAGCATTGTCCTTGAAATTTTTACTTAGAGATTATTCAGGTGTGTGATTTTTGGAAAATGATCTTAGACTATTTTTGATTAATTTTGAGCCTTGACCATTTCTTTTACAAAATTATATCCTTAGGAAAGTCGTGATTGAGCCTGAGTTTAAATTCTTTTCATGGAACCCGAGAAATACCCTAGCCATATGAGAATATATATTAAATCAACCAGTGCTATCTAATTTTCTTGCACCCTCTTCTAAATCAATATGATACATCCAAAGACAAAGAAAAGAAGAGGGTAATTACTGTTTAAAGATAGAAAAAAATACGTGGAAGAAATTAAAAAAAAAGGAAAGAAAGAAAAGAGCCAAGAAGGTGAAAAAATGAAAAGGATAATGAAAGACTGTGCAAGTCTTAGAAAGCTAGGAAGAGGTGTGCCAAAATACTAAGAAAGTATAGCTTTTGAATCCCATTGACGTTGATTCTTAAACCTAAACCAATTACCACGTTATAGCCCTAACAAAGTCCTTTTTGATTCCAAAAGTCAGGCATGTGAATTAATCCTATCAATCCAAAAAAAGGAGAATGTTGATAATATAATGTAGTGTTAATATCCTTTCATGAGATTATGCCAAATTCTAGTTCTATTCGAATAACCATTCTTTTGGTATATTACATGTGATATTATTTTGCTTTGGAAATAATATTTCAATCACATGTAATTACTGAGTGAATAGTCACTATAACATATGCGTATTCTTCGTTGAGTGTATTCCAGGAGAAGATTGACATCAAGACTACCATGAAAGATGGTGATATTCCTTGAGTGACTTTTGAGATAAAGAAATCATTGCACACACACAAGTTTTTATAAAAATATATGGATAATATTACAACTAATATGTGTTACTCTTACAGGGATCATAAAAAGAAAGTATTCTAGCAATGCAGAGGAATATTGATTTAATTTTATCTGTGAAAAGTATGAATTATGAACTCCTAACTATTGAATTTTGTAGGTAGTTTCAACGTTTACGAGACAAAGCTCGTTCACTAGGGATCACCTAGGGGTTTAACGTCTCGTTACATATGCTAAATGCAATCGTGAAAATCTATGAAAGTGATTTTTAGTTTGTTAATTATTATATTTACTAAAGATTAGTAAAGTTTAGGTTAAGGAGTGTGATTAACCCTAGTTAGTATGTAAATTAACATAGTTAAATAAGTTAATAATGTAAGATAAAACAATTAAAAACTATAAATTAGGGTTAGTGTATAAATCAGGTTTTATGTGTGTAATGTCTGAAATTTCAGGGTTTATTGTACGGAAATTGAGGGGAGCAATATGCTAAAGTTTAAACTAGCAAGGAGGTAAGTGTAATGTTAACAAGATTATGCAAGAAAAGTGTGGAAGAACCTCATCATAATCCAACGGATTAGCACCTTCCGCATAGTTGCAAAGGTAGTTCAACTTCTTCCTTCTTCCAACATCTTCATCTTTGGCCTATAAATAGGCCTGTCTAGCCTACTCAACCGACAGCTTTTGGAGGGGGAGTTCTAGGAGACCTTTGGAGGGAAATTCAAGTATAATACAAAGAGAGATTCAAGAATCCAAGGGGAGATCCTGTCCAACCAATTTTCTAGCCAGAATTTTGTTATTTCTACTTTTTTGTTATGCCTTTCTACTTGGAGAGTTGAACTTCCACCACCTTTGTGTCTTAACTGATATTAAGGGTGGTTGTATTTTAACTATTCCTTGGGAAATGAGTGTCTGTATTTTATTTAGCATTGTAATGAAATTTACCTGCTCTCCTTGCTTGTTTATAGCAATGAGGTATGAGTAGTTTACTTCTATCCTTCAGTAAGGGGTAAACATATGTATATTATTGGTTAAGTTATGGAAATGCCGATGTTTAATTATGTTTATTGTTATATATAACTCTCTTAATTGATGGATGATTATATTTATAATATGCTCATGGTTATGAATATCGAGCAGTACATAATATTCTATACCATACTATCTACTATTATCTACTTCATGCATGATACACTGATGTACGTAATTGGGTGTTACGTAAAAGTCGATTGGTTGGTTATAGACGAGTTAAGTCTTGACATAGACAATGCTTTCAATTCAATACGTGAAATGAAATTATGTCATCAGTGAATCATTAGCCTGCGGGTTGAATATCCAAAGTGTTCCAACTGAATGGCTTGACCTTCTAGTTTACTAAGGATGTTTAATTGTTGCATGATACAAAGTTGTTAGATGAATAACTTAAGTGATCCTCCTGAATGTCTTGATCTTCTAGTTCACTAGGGTTGTTTAACTGATACATAATAAAAAACTACCAATTGAGTAATTCCAGTATTCCTCCTGAATGGCTTGACCTTCTAGTTTACTCGAATTAGTCAATTTTTTGCATATACCAACCAGCTAACCTAAATAGTTGTTGTGTTATGGTTTAATAAACATCAGACCTACCAGTTGACTTTTTAGTGACCTAGAAGTTAATTGTTGTAAGGTGGCATTTCCAGTACTTAACCAATATAAAACATATGAGATCCTTGAACTGAAGGGTACCTTTCATATTATTGTTTGTTAACAGTTAGTCTAGTTATCAATCTAAGCTCATATCACAAACTATCTCATGTTACACTACTTTAACTATAACTTCACTATTTTATTTTAAATTTCAATTATTAAAACTCTTCGTGGAATCGATCATGAACTTAAACCGAGAAAATTATAATTTGTCCACTTATACTTGGGTGTATGATATAAAGCAGGCCACGAAACAGGTCGAATCAATAACCCAAAAGACATCCTTTTATAAGCAAAAATACCAAATGGACATGTAAATGTAGTTTTTTCTTGACCATCTATTGCAATTTCAATCTGATTGTAACCATAATATCCATCTAAAAAATAATAATACGCATGAACAACTATTCTTTCCAAAACTTGGTTTAGAAAAGACAATGGGAAATGATCTTTTATGGTGAGTTAATTTAATTTCCTATTGTCAATACACATACGCCAACCAATAACTATATGCATAGGGACTAAATCATTTTCTTTATTTTGTATAACAATAACACCATATGACACCCCAAAAATCCAGGGGTCCTTTATTCACCGTTGACCCTTCGTCAACCCGTGGAAATACCCATGGAAGTCACTTGACCCGACACCACGCCGATAACTTTTCTCGTAACCGGGGTTTTTTTGCCCATAATTGTAATGTGTGTTCCTTTAATCATTTAAACCTGACCAAGATTCCAATGTGCTTAAAAATTTCACATTTATAGTCCATTCACCCCTTTAACAAAAGGTTAAATAGTCCAAAGGCATGGCAAAACAATTTTAAAATATTAGATTTTTAGACTGGCTACCAATAGGTGCTTATAGGCCTACCGGTAGCTCGGGTCCACTGGACCATGAGCTACTGGTTGACTACCAGTAGTCGTTACCTGCTGGACCATGAGCTTCCGGTTGACTACCGATAGCTTGGGATTGAAAAACAAAATTTTACCTATTAACTACCGGTAGTTCCTACCAGTAAGTCCAGTCCAAATTTGCCTACTTCACTTGTTTTTCATCCCCAATTCATTCCAAACCTTTCTAAAACCAACCCAACCCTTACATAACAAGTATTTGGGTATCCAACATAGTTTACACAAAATCTATTACAACATTCTCATGCAATTTCTTTTAATTACATGCCAAAACTAAATATTCATTATAAGTTTACAATTTACTTAAAATAAGCCACATCCTGGCTTCTTCATGCATGAGGCTCAAAGTGAGAACCATCTACCGGCACGAACCCCGTACCCGAAATATTTTTCCACAAAGAGTGAGCCACGCTCAGAAGAGTATTTCCTAAATTGGCTACTCCCCAACCTAAATGCACATGAAATGCTCATATGCAACCAATTCACCAAGCACACATTCCAAGCATGAATATGCTATCAATGTTGGAACTACCATGCAATGTTATGGAATGAGTGAGACTCACTCTCAACAACCAACTCGAGCCCTTCCCAACTCTTCAACACATGCAATTGCTAATGTGCAATTACGCGTCATCCATGGTCCCGAGCTCTTCCCGCCTCGCCAACACATGCAATTTTTCATGTGTATGATTCCGTCATTTATGTTATGCATCAAATGACATTATCAATCCGAGGTCTTATATGGGGTGAGTATGTATGGACTTACACCAACGGCACCCAACCGACACAAGGTTTATGGACTTCCACCAACGGTCCCACGTACACCGATACGCTTTATGGACTAATATCAACAGAAGTGCGTATCCAAATTACCGGGCCTTGCACCCGATGGATCTTCTAGCCCTTCTTGTTAACCCTAACCCTCAACACCCTGTAAGTCGTGCGACTCGGCCAAGTTATCGACTTAGCTCACTCGTGCCCACTCGTCATCCACCCATGTGGTGTTGACTACTTCCATGCACAACCACTCATTTAATGTAATGTTCTCGTGCATATGCAATGTAATGCCTCATTGCAACTCTATTACAATGTTCAATATGCCATGTTTGCCATATGAACTATTCCAAACCCAATGCACATAATCTATGACAAATTATATCTAATGCACATAATTCTCATGTCTTACAATGTCAATAAACCAATATGCATTTATCAACATTTTATCCAAATCTCAAGTCCAAGAATGTTATCTCATATTGTAACACCCCACATTATTTTTAATATATGTATATAGATATATAGTGATATAATTGTTTTGTGATTCGTATATAAATATAATGAGGTGAGAATGAACCATATGGATAGTAATAGTAGGAATAAATACTAGGTAGGCAATTTGAGTTTTGAAGTTTAAGTTCGAAGACGTTTAAACTTAGAAAGGGTGATGAGATAAGTTTCTAAATATTTTTAGGTCAAACTAAGGTCTCCATTGAATCCGGAAGGTCGAAAAACCTTGGGAAAGGTAATATGAGGTGCCTTGGAAGCTTGGAAGTATTCCGGAATAAAAACACACCTTACGTAAATTTCGGGTAGAAAATAGTTTAGACACCTCTTAGTATTTTGTCCATAACTTTCTATCTTTATGTCCAATTGATCTGAAATTTGGACAGTAGATAGAAGACATCTAGGGCTACAAAAGTGTATCTCATGAAAATTTTCCAATTCGACCTCAAAAGGGGTCAAAACTGCATTGGAAGTCGAGGCAGTCAAATGGTACCGGTACCCGGTACCGGTACCAAATGGTACCGGTACCCCGAAACCAGTAGCTAAACGGTACCGGTACCCAGTACCGGTACCACTTCCCTGGAGCCTCCCGAACACTTAAAAATTCGGGATTTTGGGTTTTAAAACCCCATACCAAGCCCTATTTTCCCCATTCTTCATCTCATTCTCACCACAAACATCCTAGAGCCCTAAGAGGAGATAAAGAAAGGGAAAAACACCAAGATCAAGATTTCTTCACACCTTATAGAAATCAAAACCGAAATTTCTCAAGAACATCATTCTTCTCTTTTCTTCCTATATCCTTTCACTATACCTTTACCCACATCTCTTAGAACCCTAAGGGAAGACAAGAAGGAGAAAGAGAAGGGAGGAAGAAGATCTTTGGAGCTTGGGTTAGCTCAAAATCTTTGGATTCAAGTAGGGGTTTCTTCCTATTCTCTTACATTGAGGCTAGGTTTATTTATATGTAATCTTTGACTCTAAATGTTATATATATGTTATCAAATATGTAATTCTTGATATCCTTGCAAATCTCACCTTGTCTTGAACAATTTTAGACTCGGGTAACTATTAAATCTCTTTTCTTGCTTCCAAACCCTAGCTTTCAAGGGGAATGTTCTTTTCTTGATTTCTCCTTGGTTCTAGATTCTCAACCTTAAATATTAATGTGTTTTACCTATGTTGTGCTTGGGTAACCAATAATTCTCTTGGTATGCCTTGAAAACCCTAGTTTTCAAGGGAAATATGGTTTCTTTTGATTTATCCTTTGTTATTGATTTCAAGCTTGATATTCGTTTGTTGTCGATTTCAATACTTAATTGCTCCTTAATTCTTGATTCCAACTTGGTATTTGTTGTTATGGATTTCAAGACTTGATTTACCCTTTATTCTTGATTCCAAGCTTGATAATGGTTGTCATGGATTCAAGACTTGATTTGTCCTTTGTTCTTGAGTTCCAAAGCTTGATCATTCATTTGTTCTTGATTTCAAAACTCTAGGGATTTGTATTGAACAATAAAATGATACTTTTGATGATCTCATGTACTTTTTCTTAAATAAGCTTTATGGGAAATACCACTTGCGAAAGTTGTGGATTTGGGGAATGGTTGGATATGCATGATAATTGTTGGTATTGTAATCATGAAAGGTTGTTTGGAGGGACATGGGTGAGAGGTTCCTTGTAAGGATGCTCATACCACATAAAACTAAATTGTGGAACTTGCTTGTTAATTGAGAAAGAAGTGTGTATTGTATTCCTTGTATGGTTGCACGATATGAACATGGGCTACCATTGACAGGATATCATGGAGTGGGTAGACGTCCTCTTTGGTAAGAGCTTTTCCTACCACTCATAGTGGGGTTAGTGCTTTGGTAAGACTAAACCACTATTGCTCACGGGGTAGCATTGGTATGTACTTGCGTGGGACATGATATTTGTGATGGTGACCATGCGGGGTCTTGCTTCATACTTGAGATACGAGTACTGTCGTGTATCGTTCATTCTACCATAGATGGTTTCTACAAGAGTCCTGGGGTAGTATGGGATGCCACGAGAACTTGTGGAAACGGTGTATGGTGGAAATGAATTATAACTTGTATATGGATTTTGCTTTGGAAATTGGTTGTCAACTCTACTTGGTTTCTCTTCTTTATTTATCCATTTCAATTACCGTTGTTATTTAAACTTGAGATCTGTATAAATGTCCCGGTTTTATTTCAAAAGCTACATATGATATTTGTTTTGAAATGAGACCGACCCGTTTTACATGTTTTCTAAACCTTGTTTGAGTTTGAGAGGATTTTCCTACAGAGCTTAGTGCTCACCCCCTACAGTTAAACCTTTTTCAGATGTTGGGCCAGAGGATGTACTCGGTGCTAAGGAGCCATACCTTGGGGAGGCTTCACTAGAGGGATACTTGGGTCCCGAATGGGACATCTAGAGATGTCGTTTACTTTTTGTTCTACACTAGAATACTATTTTGGAAACACTGTATAGTCTAGATTTCCTTTGTAATTTCCGCTGCGCTATAATAGTAAATTTTCATTGGGAATGTAAAGGCCAAAGATGGTATATTCTTTTGGGTTATTGATGTAATGTTATGGATTACTGTTGGGAAGTCTTTTTATTATTATTATTGATGGTTTATCTTAGTGCTCTCATGGTACGAATGGTGATTGAATGTAATGCCATCCAGGGTGTATTTTGGGGTGTTACACATATTAAGCAATAACACACTTTCAAATCAAGACATTATGTAAACACATAACATGCCCACAATTCACATAATTCAAGAAATTACATTAAGCAATTTCTACATGCCCATTTTAAGATAGAACATATTCTACCTAATTTCAATACCCATTTCACCAAAATCACTTCTATAGGCAAGTCATATATATCTATATTAATCTACCCATTTTGATATAACATTTAAAGGTCGTGAATAGACCTAAGTAAGAGAATCCCCTACCTCTTGAAGTGTGAAATCACGTTGGGAAGCCCCAAGAACCCGAAACAAGCTTGAATCTCCTCTTCCCAAAAATCTCATTCTTTGATGTTTGGTGAAAACCCTCCTTTTTAGTATGCAAGCATAGCCCTTGACGAGGAGAACAACTTTCTCTCTATGCCCGAATGAATTCGAGCACCGTAGTGCCGTAGATCGTAGAGAGAAGGTAAGCTTTTCTCTCTTTTCCCTCTCTTCTCTCTCTCTCTTTCTATCGGCTGAGCAATGGCTGAACAATGGGGAGAAAATCTGATTTTTCCCCTATTTATATTTTTAGAATGCTTGGCCCATAATTGGCCACACGTCTTTGTTTATTCCAGATCCGTTTTCATCCTGAAACGATTAAATTTTGCTCCGGTTCAAGTTCAAAATATTTTTAATTTGTCTTGACTCATTTATTTTAAAAATCTCATAATTTTCCTAAAAATTTCGTATTTGGGTCTCTCAGGGTCCGACCACCTCGTAAAACACAAAAAATCTGACTATCTCGGAATTCGATGAAATTTGACATGGTCACTAGATTTCGCGAGACGAATTCAAAGGTAAGGTCCGTTTCATCATTTGAGCTCTAGAAAAACTCAGGTTTATAACCCGCATCGTAGTGGCAAATTAACGTTTTACCCTTTATTCACAAAAGTTCAATTTTACCCAGGTTTTACACACCAGACTTTTTAGGAACTACCTGTGTTAGACTTGTCATGCCCTAAAAACTGAGGGTCCTTTGTCAACCCATTGATCATCCATCAACTCGAGAAAATACCCGTGAATGCCACATAACCTGACATTACGACACAAAATAAAAGGTTTGGACTGGATTTCCCTTGTACCCGGAACTCCTAAACGTCAAACCTGTGTAAATTTAAACCACATGAACCATCCGAGGTCCAATATACATCAGTTTATACTCCATTATTGTCTATTTACATCATTTGTATAAAATGACTCCAAGCCCAGAAGCATAGGAAAATATTCTTAAAATTTCAGATTTTTTGAAAATCTTCTGAAAGGTTTTGGTCGACCTTTCGGAAGGTTTTTCCCGCTAAAAAATTCCTTCCGGAAGGTTTTGATCGACCTTCCGAAAGGTTTTGCCTACTGTAAGATTTCTTCCGAAAGGTTTTCGTCTACATTTCAGAAGGTTTTGCCTGCTAGAAAAGTTCTTCCGGAAGGTTTTCATCGACCTTCTGGAAGGTTTTGCCTGTCTTCCTATGATTCGTTGCTCTTTCAATTCCAATCTATTCCAAACTCATTCAAAACCATCCCAACATATGTATAATGAAGTTTTCTACATTACCCATGATCCATACAAGTTCAACTATAATCATTTCATATAATTACATGCCATAACCATGTTTTAACCAAAGTTTTACAAAAATACAAAATAAAGCCACATTCTGGCTTTCTTCATCCTTGAGGTCCCATATGAGGGCGTTCCACCGGTGTATAGCCCGCACCTGAAATGTTTTCCCATAAAGGGTGAGCTACGCTCAATAGGGTATCTTCTAAAAAGACTACTCTCCAACCTAAATGTATATGAAATGTTTACATGCAACAATCAACCATTCAAAAATTTCTAATCAAGAATATGCATTCAATGATAAGAATCTTATGCTATGTCATGAAATGAGATGAGACTCATTCAAGCCCTTTAACCTGAGCCATCACTGGCTCCCATAACACAATGCAATGCCCATGTGTGATAAATCTACCATTGATGAAATACATCTAATGATCATTTTGAAATAAAAGTCATGTGTTTATAAAACCAAATCATTGTTGGATGTTACACATCGAATGACTATTTTATAGAACAAAATCATCTATCTTTGTTAGGTATCGAATTTTAGAATTGCACCATTGGTTCCGTACACCATTACACTTTTCTGAAATTTCACCACAGGAGAGTGTATGAACCAAGTAGCTGGGTCTTACACCCGAGGGAGAATCTAACCCTACTTGCTATACTCGATACAAGTTTGTCATACAACCATGCAACTCAGTTGGATCTTCGATCCAACCTTCCCGAGTTTACTAATCAACCATCAAGAATGGTGTTTGATCAATCATGCACACACACCCACACCCACACCCATGCCTCACGCTCATTAATGTGATGCCTCCATGTACATGTAATTTAGTGAACAGTTGAAAAACAACCATCATGTCCAATATGATATGAATGCCATGTGGACCAATTAAGCACACATCAACATACTCCATAATCAATTATGTCATATGCATATAATCACCAAATTTCATCACAATGTCAATGCATCAATAAACATATATCAACATTTGATACTTAACAACAAATCACATGCATTTTATTACATAATCTTTGCCAATAACACACTTCATTCACAAAGGCACAATATAAACACATAGCATGCCCACATAATACCAAATTTCAAGAAATTACACTACTAACTTTCACATATCAATATCAAGTTAGAAATTGGTTTTGAACCACTTACATACCCATTTCCTCATTTTCATAACAATAGGCAAGTGTCTAAATCTCTAACCACCTACCCATCTCACATGAACACCATAGGATGGAAATAAACCTAAGTAGGAGGGAACTCTACTTCTTGAATCGTAAATTTGCCATAGGAAGCTCCAAGAATCTTGAGTAAGCCCAAATCCTAGCTTTCCCAAATCCCATCCTTAAAATTTTGCCCAAACTCGACTTCCTTGGTATAATTTTGTAGCCCTTGTAGAGGAGAACAACTTTTGTTCTTGACTCGTGACGATTCAAGCGATGAATCTCTGTAAATCGTAGAGAGAAGGTGGAGAGAACTTAGGCTTTCCCTCTCTTCTTTTCTCCAATGTGAACCGACTGAATAATGGAGAGAAATCAGATTTTCTCTCCCTATTTATATTTTTTAATTGCTTAGTCCACAACACACCACACGTCCCCCATTTTTCTAGGTTCGTTTTCGCCCTAAAACGATTAAATTTTATCTTAGTTCAAGTTCAAAATATTTTTAATTTAAATTGCCTTAAATTATTTTCCAATATTTGAAATTTTATTAAAAAATTTCACTTTTGGGTCACCTAAGACCTGTCCGCCTCGTAAAATGCAAAAAATCTGACTATCTCAAAATTTGATGAAATATGACAGGGTAACTAGATTTTGCAAGACAAATCCAACAATGAGGTTCGTTTCATCGTCTGAGCTCTAGAAAAATTTAGGTTTGCAACCCGTACCACATTGGTAATATACCGTTTTGCCTTTTTTTCTTAAAACGTTCAAATTTACTCGAGTTTTACAGGAGTAACCTATTTACTATTAGATATAGGATAAATAATGTTAGCATATGATAGCTTAAGCACTTTAGCACGGACTACCTCTTTTAAGTGTGGATTCAATCTTCTTTGCATCTGATGAGATGGTTTATAATTTTTTTCTAAGTATATACAATGAGTACGTAGAACTGGGCTTATACCTTTTATATCTGCTATTGTCCATCCAATAACGCTTTGATGATTTTTCAAAACCTTTGTCAATTCTTTTTCTTGAATTCTAGATAATTTTGAGGATATAATCACTGGATAGATTTCATCTTCCCCTAAAAAAACATATTTTAAGTTAGTTGAGAGAGGTTTCAATTCTGGCTTAAAAATTTGACATTGGATTCTACAGACTTAGGCAACAATTTTTCACATTTTGGATTCCATGCTGATATATCTTCAGACTCATTATCAAGTATAGAATCTAACGTATATGTGTAAACCCCCACATGTAATAGAACTTGTATCCATTATGTTTGATGTACAAATATATATTTCATAAGTCTGGGTTGGTTTTGGAATAGATTGGAAATGAAAAACAGGCAAAAAAGGCAAAATCTTGGCAAATCGTATCGGTACCCGTACCGGTACTCTTTCTTAAAAGCAATTTTTTTTTAACTATTGCTAGCAAGCTTTTGGGCTATATATTCTTTCCTTCAAATGTTATAAGTGGACAATAATATAGTGTCAATGGTGGTATGTTTTCAGTTAAAATAACATTAAAAATGGATTCGGAACATCAAAAAACCTTAGGGTAGTCAAAGAGATCAAAATGGGATACTTAGTGACAGAATTATAATTTCGGAGAAAAATATAATTTTTGGCCCTATGAACAGTAAAATTCGGGATTTGACTGGCTTTAAAACACCATTTTCATCCTATTTTCTTTTATTATTCCACTCCACTCTTATCCCAAACCTCGTAGAACCCTAGAGGAAGATAAAAGGAGAAAGAAAAAGGAGGAAGGAGGTCTCTAGAGCTTGGGCTTTACTTGGAACTTTGGATTCAAGGTAGGAGTTTTTTCTTATTCTCTTACATTGAGGTTAGGGCTTATATATATACGTATTATTTTGACTCTAAATCATATATGTATGCTATGAAATCATTGATTCTTCATATTCTTCTGAACATTACCATGTTTTATGGTTGGATAGCCATTAAATCTCATTTCTTGTCTTAAAACCCTAGTTTTCAAGAGAAACGGATTTTTCTCTTGATTTTTCCTTTTTCCTCGATTACGAAACTTTAGTGCTTTGTATTGAACAATAAAAAGGGTATTGTTGATGATCTCTTGCATATTTTCTTAAATTGTTCTATTATAATACCCCATATGAAATTTGGAGTTTTTGGGAATTGCTTGTAATTAAGGAAATGGATTAAATTGTATCTCTTGTGGATGTATGGATGATCATGGGTGGCCGTTGACCGGGTATCATAGAATGGGTAGACGAGTTTCTTACTCTGTGCGGGTTTGAATTTTTCCTACCACTCGTAGTGGGGTTGGTACCTTGTAAGGACCAAACCACTATTTCCTCACGAGTACCAAGACTGAGGGTTAGTATACTATTCCTAGATTGGATTCGACACTGCCATTGTGTTGGTATACACCCTTCCTAAAGTTGTATATCCTTAAGAGGATTGGGTGAGTATGTGTGGGCTAGGATATTCTTAATGTGTTAATTCATGCGATGTCATATATCATGCTTGAGATATAGATACATATACATAATGTTGTAGAAGATACAAGTGGTTGTTTGATATACGTTGTAAATAAGGTCCCAAATGGTGTATTATGGTTTATTGCTGAAATTACTATTGTTAGAATGGTCTATTTCTTGGAAATTGGTTGTACTTCTTCATTAAATTATTGTTATTATGTAAACTGGAGATCAGATAAAATGTCACTTTTTTTCTTTCAAAAGTTATATATAATATTTGTGAAATGAGACCGACCTATTTTATATGTTTCAAAACCTTGTTTGGGTTTGGGATGATTTTTCTACAGAGCGTAGTGCTGACCCCCTACAAATAATATATTTTTTTTCAGATTATGGCCTAGAGGAGGAGCTCAAAGTGGATGAGCAAACACATTGGGAAGCTCCAATAGACGGGAATGTGGATCCCGAGATGGATGTCTAGAGCTACATTCTCTTAGGTTCTACACCAGGAAGTTTATTTTGAGACAATGTAATGTCTAATATTTTTTTTGGTTATTCCGCTGCAAGACAAGTGTGATTCTTTTGGATGTAATTGCCATAGTTTGGCATATCCTTTTGGATATATTGACTATGATTTGACTTATTCTTTTGGAATGATGTTGTGGATATCATTTGTGATGAATGAAATTATCTTTATTGATGGACTTATTTAGTTGCTCTTATGATACGAATAGTTTTAAATATTAATGCTGTCCAAGGTGGATTTTGGGGCGTTACAATATGACTCTTTTTCATACAAGCATTTTCAAATAAACTCTGAGTTAACAACTCAACACAATTTACTTCATGCAATTCTTCTTCTTCTCTGGGTTGTTTTGCAATGTTAAAAATATTTAATTCTAAAGTCATGTTTCCAAATGAAAATTTCATGCATTTGGTGTAGCTAAGAATGGTAGACCCAAAATGACAAGTATGTATGCAGATGCATGAAAAATTGGTTGTGTATCTAAAATAATAAAATCTACTGGAAAATAGAATTGATCAACTTGGACAAGAACATCTTCCACAATTCCTTGTGGAGTTTTTATTGATCGGTCTACTAATTAAAGTGTAACATTGGTAGGTTTCAACTCACCCAGTCCTAATTGTGTATACACTGAGTATGACATTAAATTAACACTAGCTCCAAGGTCAAGTAGAGCTTGTTCAATTCAAAATTTTTCAATGATACATGAGACTATAGGAATTCCAGGATCTTTGTACTTAAGAAGAGTGTTGTGTTGTATTGTAGCACTAAATTGTTTAGTTAAAAATGATTTCTTTTGTACATTGATTTTTTTACTCTGCAAAGATCTTTCAAAAAATTGGTGAAAACTGGAACTTGTTGAATTGCATCCAACAAAGGAATGTTAATCTTTACTTGTTTAAACAGCTCAAGAATTTCATAATGATCTTTCGAAGATGAGAAATTCTTGACTCTTTAAGGAAGTAATGGAATAGGACACAATTGATCTTTCTCATTTTGTGGTTCTGGTTGCTTTCCAGCTAAAGGTTCAGGTCAAGTGGTTCATTTACAGGAATTGACTTACGTATCCTTTTAGAAATCTTGGGTTTAATGGTCTTGTCAATCACCTTACCACTTTTCAGTGTTGTGATTGCTTGTACTTGACTCGGAGAAGGTTCAGAGGACACAATATTAGCTTGACTTTGTGGATGTTTAAGTTGAGATGGGAATTTTCCCTTCTTTGACGTACTCAGGGACTGAGTCAATTTGGCTAGATGACTCTTAATATCTTCAATACTTTGTAAATTTTGAGCCTTAAAATCATTGAATGCTTGAGTTATTTGAGTATTAAACTTCATTTGAATATGAATAAATTGGTTCATAGTATCTTCTAGAGTCCTTTTATGTAGATGTTGATAAGATTGATATTGTTGTTGAGTCTGTGGTTGTAGTGGACCTTGTGATTGATTTGTAGGTTATATATTTTTTCAACTAAAATTTGGATGATTTCTCCTTCTTGGATTATAGGTGTCAGAATATGGGTTAGGATAAAACTTAGTATAAGTTGGAATAGCATTATATTGTTCAATTAAAACTTCTTTATATGCGGGTATAGTTGGACATTTTCCAGCAGGATGTCCTTATAATGCACCAATTCCACATATTTGATCAATAGATGGTACAACAGACACTTGCTTAATTTTTTTTCATCTCTAAAGTTTCAAGCTTTCGGGATAAAGTAGCCATTTTAGCTCTTAAATCATTATCTTCTTTTAACACTTACTTTCCTCTTTTAGATGTAGATGACTTAGGTTCAACAATAATTGAAGAAATCGAGTCCCACATCTAGGAACTCTTAGAAATGGTATCAAAAAATTGGAATGCCTCTTCAGGGTTTTTACTCAAAAATTCCCCCCAGGCCATCATTTCAACAAATTGTCGCAATGCAAGTGGAAGGGCATCATAAAAGAAACCAACTAAAGTTCAATTTTCAAAAGCATAATGTGACGAGCTTGGGGAAGATCCTTAAATCTCTCCGAATACTGATAACAAATTTCTCCTTCTTTTACAGAAAAATTCATTATTTGACATCTTAATGCATTAGTACGACGCACAGGAAAAAAGTTTTTGAAAAACTCAGTTTGCAAATCTTGCCAACTTGTGATAGAATTAGCTTTTAAAGAATTAAGCCATTTGTTTAGCTTTATCTTTCAGGGAAAAAGGAAATAGTTTTAATCGGGCCATTTCTGAGTTATCCTGTAAAGTTCCACAGACTTCTTCAAATTCTTTCATATGCACATAAGGGTTTTTAGATTCCAAACCATGGAATTGTGGTAATAACTGTATTGTCCCTGCCTTAATATTAAGATTTGGAGCGTCTGTTGGAAACCAAAGCATGACGGGATATTAGTACATGTAGGATGCAAATATTCTCTTAAGGGTCGGATATTCTGAACTACTTCTTGCTCCCTGGGAAAATTTTAAGCCATACTTAAATCAAATGATGCTTGTGAAGATGAAGATGTTGAAGACGAAGGAGATGGCTGATTTATAGAACCTACTGATGAATGAACATACATAAACTATTAAAAGAAAACAAACAATATATAAACAAATAATACAAGAAAACAACTTCCATATTCAAATTAAAATTACCGCAACTCCCCGGCAACAATGACAAAAACTTGGTTTGACCCGTTTCATGACCTACTTTGTATGGTACACCCAAGTATAAGTGGTCGAAATGTAGTTTTCTCGGTTTAAGTCTAAGATTAATCCCATGAAGTGTTTTAATAATTGAAATTTAAAATAAGAACAGTGAAGTTATAGTTAAAGTAGTGTAACATGAGATAGTTTGTGATATGAGCTTAGATTGATAACTAGACTAAGTAAATAAAATGCGTAGGTAAACTGTTAACAAACAATAATATGAAAGGTACCCTTTAGTTCAAGGATCCCATATGTTTTATATTGGTTAAGTACTGAAAATGTCACCTTACAACAATTAACTTCTAGGTCACTAGAAAGTCAACTGGTAGGTCTGATGTTTATTAAACCATAACACAACAACTGTTTAGGTTAGCTGGTAGGTATATGCAAAAATTGACTAGTTCAAGTAAACTAGAAGGTCAAGCCATTCAGGAGGAATACTGGAATTACTCAATTGGTAGTTTTTTTTATTATGTATCAGTTAAACAACCGTAGTGAACTAGAAGGTCAAGACATTCAGGAGGATCACTTAGGTTATTCATCTAACAACTTTGTATCATGCAACAATTAAACATCCTTAGTAAACTAGAAGGTCAAGCCATTCAGTTGGAACACTTTGGATATTCAACCCGCAGGTTGATGATTCACTGATGACATAATTTCGGGTCATGTATTGAATTGAAAGCATTGGTTATACCAAGACTTAACTCATCTATAACCAATCAATCGAATTTTACGTAACACCCAATTATGTACTTCACTATATCATGCATGAAGTACATAATAGTAGATAGTATGGTATAGAATATTAAGTGTTGTTTGGTGTTCATAACCATGAGCATATTATAAATATAACCATGAGGTATATATAACAATAATCATAATTAAACATCGACATTTGCATAAATTAACCAATAATATACATATGCTCACCCCTCACTAAAGGATATGAGTAAACTACCCACACCTCATTGCTATAAACAAGCAAGAAGTGCGGGTAAATTTCATTATAATACTAAATAAAATACAGACACTCCTTTCCCAAGGAATAGTTGAAATACAACCACCCTTAACATCATTTAAGAAACAAAGGTGGCAGAAGTTCAACTCTCCAATTAGAAAGGCGTAACAGACAGAAATGTGGAAATAACAGAATTCTGGCTAGAAAATAGGTTGGACAGGATCTCCCCTTGGATTCTTGAATCTCTCTTTGTATTATGCTTGAATTTCTCTCCAAAGGTCTCCTAGGACTCCCTCTCTAAAAGCTATCGGTTGAGCAGGCTGGATAGGCCTATTTATAGGCCAAAGGTGAAGATGCTTGAAGAAGGAAGAAGTTAAACTGCCTTAGCAACTATCTGGACGCCATCACCACCGTCCAGACGGTGCTAATCCGCTGGATTGTGGTGAGGTTCTTCCACACTATTATTGCATGTTCTTGTTAATACTACACTTGCCTCCTTGTAGGTTTAAAATTTAGCAGATTGCTCCCCTTAATTTTTGCACAATAAACCCTAAAAATTAAGACATTACACACATAAACCCTGGTTTACACACTAACCCTAATTTACAGTTTTTAACTGTTTTATCTTACATAATTAACTTATTTAACCATATTAATTTACATACTAATTAGGGTTATTCACACTCCCTAACCTAAACTAAAATAAAATAAAATAAGTAACAAAATAAAAATCACTTTCATAGATTTTCATGATTGCATTTAGCATATGCAATAAGCCGTTAAACCCCTAGGTGATCCCTAGTGGACGAGTTTTGTCTCGTGAAGGTTTTCAGTGAAGTTACTTACAAACTTCAATAGTTAGGAGTTCATAATTCATACTTTTCACAGATAAAATTAAATCACTATTCCTTTGCATTGCTAGAATACTTCCTTTTTCTGATCTCTTTAAGAGTAACTCATGTTAGTTGTAACATTATCCATATGCTTTTATAAAAACTTGTGTGTGTGCAATGATTTCTTTATCTCAAAAATCACTTAATGAATATGAATATGATGGCGTCTCAGGGTAATCCTTACTCTACCATACTTAATCTAGTCAAGACGATCTAATGCTCGACTTGAAATTGGTTCAGCATGACTTGATTTGAAATGTGTACACTCAAGTGCAGGCGATCAAGTTGTAGTAATAATTCGGTTAAGTCCAGTGTCGAATCCATAGGGAACTAATGTTGGTGTTTCGAAGTAAGCTGTGATAGAGACCAAAGTGACTGAAACCCTAGAGATTTAAAGTGATGTACTTTATGGATTTTTCCTAGACAAAATATAAGATTCTTTCCAAGTGAATTTTCTAGACAAAATATAATGTTCTCTCAAATGTAAAAGTCACCCCTTACCTCTAGGATCTAGATATGTAGTCAATCATTCGGTTGTTATGTTTGTGCTTGGGAACTCAATTAACCCTTGTGTCAACAAAAAGTTAATCAAAAGATAAAGATTGATAGTGAGAATTAAGATCATGGTTCTGATGTCTTTGTGGAGATTTACAAGAATTGTCTGTGCTGAGACTCAACCCGTCTACAAACAAGCAAGTCTTTCTACAAAGCATCTGACCACTGTGTTGGAATTCCATTCTTATTTGAAACACAATAATGGTGAAGATTGAAAGGTAGTCATGAAGATCTAACTGGAGTACTTGCAAAGGACCAATGCGTCTTTCTATGCCAAGAGTCATCTATGTCATAGAAAAGACTCATGGTTGTGTAAAATACCTTAGCTTTGCTAGATGCATTCAATCATTCAATAAGTGAGTAAAAGATAAAGCATTAAGCATAACCTAAATTCACAAAGATAACTTTCGAACAATTTATACATGTCCATCACCTCTGACTATTGAGTGAATGAGGAACTACTCACTTTTCATGACTTTGGTAAAGCTAGAAAAGTATGTGATTCTCATCCTTTCGAGTAAAGGAGTTACATGGTAAAACACACTACACAAGGAGCCTATCTTCCACGAAGAATGAGTGAATCACTTTCCACCCTTAACGTCTTTGGTAAAGCTCTAGAAAAGTGGAAAAGTTTCACTCCTCTAAGGAAAGAAGGAAGATCGAACAATAGAAGCAAATGAAACTAATAATGAAAGTAGAAGAAAACAAGTCACTTTTGGAGGGTTTCCACCTTAACCAAAAGATAATATCTCCCTCTATGTATGTCTATCTATAGCTAAGTGCAAGTGTATGCAAGTGTAAGTGTAAGTGTAAGTTCAAATCTTCTTTGAAGCTCCCACAATGGGAGTATTTATAGGCAAAGAGGAGGTGGTAAAGAAGTGTGAAAGAATATTATAATGTCTTCAAAGTCCAAGTGAATACCCCAAGGTTCGGATAGAAAATTAACCACTCTGTAGCTTGTCTGGGGACTACGTTCGAACATTGATTGGCGTTCGAACGTTTACTCTTGTCTTTTGTTATGGGTGTTTGAACACTTAATAGAGTTTGAACGTAGACTCAAGTGGATCTTGTTACCCATAGATGATAGCAAGCCATGTATCATCACCCTGGTAGTCTGGTCCTCAAATAATTCAAGAGGATGTTCGAACATGGATTAGCGTTCGAATGTTGTACTCAAGTAGCTCTTGGTCTTCTATGAGAATAACTGGAACACACCATATACCATCGCCTCTGTAGTCTAGTCTTCAAATAATTCAAGAGGATGTTCGAATGTGGATCAGCATTCGAACATTCATGCCTCATTTCAAAATTCTCCAATTTTCTTCCAGAACATGTGGGTGTTGCATGAAAGTTTGGTATACATTGACTTTACGTCCTTGTACAATCTTTCTCCTGAAATGTCTTCATTGAAATTTTGTCAAAGCATAATTAGTCTTAAAAAGGCATAGTAAGTTGCTAATTTAAACTACTAATCTCTACACACTGATCATATTATCTCATATGCTTTAATCGATCACATTTTACACATCCACCAAGTTGATTTGCTTATCTGCGTTTGGCAAATGAACTTTTTCGGCTCAAAGGTTTCGCTTGACTGCCAAAAAAATTTCTAATTTCCTAACAACCTTTGCTTTTGCTATGATCAAATAATTTGTAACATACCCAAACTAAAACAAAAATTTTTTTCATCCATTTTTGAAAATTTTTGATAAAGAAATTGGAAAAGACTCACGATCCGATTCTTTAACGCCTACCAGTCACAAAGATGAATATGAATTGTTCCCTTCCCTCAACCTAAATTTAACATTGTCCTCAATATATGCAATTATAAAGTAAAATGATAGACAATTTCTAATAAGATCTGAAGACGAGACCAATCCATAATGCAAAACCCTAATCTATAAAAGTAAACAGTAAACAGTAAACATTGAACAATTAGTATTACTGTTTACAATCAAACACTTATACAAACTTTTCAAGGCACATATTATAGTTCCATTAATTGAATGGAATTCGCATTTTGAATAAATCAATCATTATATGGCTTAAGCCTTGACCATTCACTTTGAAAATATTTTTAGTTAATGGAATTTCAATTTCAATTGCCCAATATTCAAAAACTTGTTCAACAGTATAGGTGCATGTCCATCTTGACCTTAACTTTCCAGGAAATAGGCAGAGCCTTGAATTATATAATAGAAATTTTTGAAAGGGCACAAAGGATTTCTGCACAATATTCTTATCATGAAAAATTTTCATTATGGACTCGTTAATCTTTGCATTTTCATATGTCTCATTTGCTAGTTCTTCCAATTCATTAATCTAAAATTTGTGGGATGCACTTGCTTTGTCAATATCAAAATTCATCATTTTGATTGTCCAGTATACTCGATGTTCCAATTTCATAGGCAAATGATATGGTTTACCATAAACTAGTTGATAAGGAGACATTCCCAAAATAGTTTTGTATGCAGTACGACAAGCACAAAACACATAAGTCAGTGTTAAAGACCAATCTTTGCGATCTGGATTGACTTTTTTTTTTAAAATATATTTTATCTCGCTATTAGCCAATTTAGCTTGTCCACTTGTTTAGGGATGATAAATGACATATATTTTATGGGAAATCAAATATTTTTTTATTAGATTTTTAAAAAATTTATTACAAAAATGTGTTCCCCCATCACAAATAATGGCTCGAGGAATTCCGAATCTAGACAAAATAATTTTTTCAAGAAACCTAATTAGTGTGAGGTGATCATTGTTTCAACAAGAAATTGCCTCTACCCATTTGGAAACATAATCAACGGTAACCAAAATGTACAGATGTCCAAAGGATGGGAGAAACAGTCCCATAAAATCGATGTCCCAACAATAAAAATTTTCAATAATCAAGATGGCGTTTGAAGCCATCATGTTTTTTTTTGAAATATTCACTTTTCTTTGACATCTGTTAGAATTTAGACAAAAAACATTATATCTTTAAAAAGGGCAGGCTAGTAAAATCTACACTACAAAATTTTAATAGCGGTTTTCTTTGAAGAAAAATGCCCCGCACCAATTTAGTGTGGCAAAATGAAATGACCTGACTGATTTCATGATTGGTACACAACATCTTATTATCTTATCTTTGTAGTACTTAAACACATAGGGATCTTCCCAAAAAAATTGCGCACCTCTCTTAAAAATTTCTTGTTGTCGGTCCAGGTATAATGAAAAAGAATAGTACATGTGGCTAAGTAATTGTCTATATTTGCATACCATGATATTTCTTGGATTGCAAACAATTGCTCATCCATTTTTTTTATTAGTATTGACTCTTCTTTTTGTGTCATAATTCAACCTTGAGAAATGATCATCTACCACATTTTAAACTCATTTCTTGCCTTTTATGATAAGATCGAATTCTTGTAGCAGTAATATCCGTCATAGGAGACGTGGTTTAGCATCTTTCTTGGTAAGCAGATATGTCAAGGTTACATGATCAGTAAACACAACAATTGAGAATCCAACTAAATATGATCGAAATATATCTAAAGAAAATACTACAACAAGCAATTCTTTTTCTTTGGTAGAATAATTCATCGGTGCATTATTCAGAGTTTTGTTTGCATAGTAAATCATATAAGATCTTTTTTCTTTCCTCTGCCCTAAAACAACTCCTACTGCATAGACACTAGCATCATACATTAATTCAAAAAGTAAAGACCAATCAGGAGGTTGCATAATTGGTGCAGAAATAAACATGCTTTTGAGTTTATCAAATGCTAATTGACTTGCATTATTCCAATCAAATGGTACATCCTAACATAGAAGATTACACATAGGTCTTGAAATTAAATTGGAATCTTAAATGAATCTTCTATCGAATCTTGCATGACCTAGAAAGGATCGAACATCTTTTACAGTCTTTGGTGGAGTGAGATCGGCTATTAAATCAATTTTGGACTTGTCAACTTCAATTCCCTCTGAAGAAACTATATGTTCTAAAAAAATGTCCCGTGTGACCATGAAATGACACTTTTTTCAATTCAAAACAAGATTTGTTTCCTCACATCAAGTAAGAATTTTTTTTAATATTCTCTAAACATAATTCATATCACCAAAAAATCATCCATGAAAATTTCCAAAAATCGCTCTACCATATCACTAAAAATATTTAGCATACAACACTGAAAAGTGGCTGAAGTATTACCCAATCCAAAATGCATTCTTTTATAAGCAATAGTGCCTAAAGGACATGTAAAAGTAGTTTTCTCCCGATCATCAATTACTATCTCAATCTGGTTATAGTCGGAGTATCCATCCAAAAAATAATAATATACATGTCTGAGTATTTTTTCCAAGACTTGGTCTAGAAAAGGTAGGGGAAAATGATCTTTTCTGATGAGAGAATTCAACTTTCAATAGTCAATACACATATGCCAATCAATGACTGTACGGATAGGGGCTAATTCATTTTCTTGGTTTCTAACTATTGTAACTCCAGAATTTTTAGGTACTACTTGTGTAGGGATGACCCATTTACTATTAGATATATGGTATAAAATATTAGAATCTAATTGTTTAAGTACTTCAGCCCAAACTATCTCTTTCAAATGTGTATTTATTGCAGCTATCGGGATAACTTAGAGTTTTCTTCCAAGCACATACAATGAGTATAAAGAAGATGACTTATACCCTTTATATCTGCTACTGTCCAACTAATTGCATTTTGACGATTTTTATAACTCATATCAATTATTTTTCTTAGATTTCTGACAATTTTGAAGATATTATTACTGGATGAGTTTCATCCTTCCCCAAGAAGACATATTTCAAGTCAGTTGGAGGAGGTTTCAACTCTGGTTTTAGGACTACAACACTAGACTTTATAGTCTTGTTTCCAGAAGACAATAACTCTTTAAATTTTGGAATCCATATTTCAATAGTTGACATATCTATAGACTTAGAATTTTGTACAAACTCTAATTCATCTGACTATTTCTTTGTACATGCACTTTCAAATAGATTTTGAGTTAATGACTCAATGCAATTAACTTCATGCAATTCCTTTTCCTCTGTAGGCTACTGAGCTATATCAAACACATTTAATTTCAAAGTCATATTCTCAAATGAAAGTTTCATAATTTCACTCTTATAATTAATCAATGCATTTGATGTAGCTAGGAATGGTCACCCTAAAATGACACGAATTTGTGTAGAAACATGCAAGATTGGATATGTATCCAAGACAATAAAATCCATTGGGAAATAAAACTTATCAACTTGAATAAGTACATCCTCTACAACTCCAAGTGGAATTTTCATAAAACGATCTGCCAATTGCAATGTGACATTAGTATGTTTTAATTCACCCAATCTTAACTTCTCATAGACAGAATATGGAAGTAAATTAACGCTGGCTCCAAGATCAAGCAGGGTTTGCTCAATCCTGAAGTTTCTGATTATGCATGAAACTATATGACTCCAACGATCATTGTAATTTAGAGGGCCCTTATGCTGAATCATAGCACTAGCCTGTTCGGTCAAAAATGCTATTTTTTATACATTGATCCTTCTTTTTAATGTGCAAAAATCTTTCAAAAACATTGCATAGGATGGGCTTCCTTGATTACATCCAATAGGAGGATGTTAATCTTTACTTGCTTAAACAACTCGAAGATTTCAGCATGATTGGTCAAGGGTTGAGGTTTCTTTGACTTTTTGAGGAAAGGGTAAGGAAACAAGACTTGATTTTTCTTTTTCATCTGACAAATCTGTTTCATTTTCAATTAACAATTGGAGCTCAATTGGTTCATTCACAAGGAGTAGCTCAGCTATGGGCTCAAGAACTTTGGATTTATTGGTCTTGTTAACCACCGTACCATTTCTTAGTGTGGTAATTGCTTGCAATTGATTAGGAGAAAGTTCGTAAGACACGACTTTAACTTGGTTTTGACCATGTGGAGGTTTAGGTTGAGATGAGAATTTTTTCTTCTTTGTTGTGGTTAAGGACTAGGCCAATTTGGTTAGATGACTCTTCATATGTAACACCCCAAAATACACCTTGGCAGTATTATTATTTAAAGACCATTTACAATCATAAGAGCAACTACATAACTTCATATCCAAAAAGAATTTACTTCATCATTCAGACATGTACAATAACATCCAAAAGAATATGCCCAACAACGACATTTACATCCCCAAAAGAATATCAAAGTAAATCTTGCAGCGGAACTACAAAATAAACTAGACTACACAATGCTCCAAAAGAATATCCTAGTCTAGTACAAAAGAAGCTACAGCTCTACATATCCACCTCGGGATCTAGGTTCCCCTCGAGTGGAGCCTCCCAATGTCCTGGCTCGTTGATGCCAAGATCCTCCTCTAGCACCAAATCTGAAAAATATAATTTGTAGGGGGTGAGCACGAAGCTCTGTAGCCACATTTCTCCCAAACTCAAACAAGGTTTAAAAACATAAAAAACGGTCGGTCTCATTTCACAAGTAACATATATAACCTTTGAAATAAAACAGGGGCATTTTAAAAGAGATCTCAAGTTTAAACAGTAGTAATAATCAAATAAACGAATAAAAGGAGTTTAGCAATAATAACCAATATTCCAATTTAAGCTATTTAGAAAAAGGACTTCTCCCCCATACATTAACCCATACCAATGCATCGGCAAGAACGACCCAACTCATAATTCCATGTATTTTCGGTTCATCCCCGTACCATGTATGATGATTGCTTCCCATGAATCTACCCAACGATTATACCTAGTCCATCAATCACAATCACAATCACAAGCACTTTAGGAAAGGGCGTCTACCATCCCAATGGCAGTGACGAGTCCCTTCCTAGGAAAAGTATACAATCCCTCGTTCGAACTCCAGTGAACGATAGTGGTTTCATTACCAAATGACAACCCATTACAAGTGCTAGGAAACCATCTCACCCCCACTGGGATAGACTAACCTCTAACACTTTACGGCATCTCTCGAAGGTAATCCAAGTCCATCACAACAATCATACAATGAGGAAACCAAGAATATTCTCAATTCACAATAATTTCACTATTATAGTAAAATCCCCAATTTATCTCGCATGTGTCATATAATCGAGTAATCCAAGAAACTATGCAAGAGATCATAATCTATATCATTTTGTTGTACAATATT